>CACVCL010030270.1:0-52389 GCA_902729485.2 Mus minutoides
CACACACACACACACGCACACGCACACACACACAGTAGTAGTCACCTACAACCCCATCACTCAGAAGGTGATCTGTGAACAGCCTGAGATCCATATAGAGACCCTGTACACACACACACACACACACACACACACACACACACACACACACACACACAGATGGTACCTGTAGTTCTGTATTTTGAGAGAGTCCTGGCTCATCTTCTCTGAGCATTTGTTTCAGTGATGGCTCATTCTTATAAGTCTGCACTCAAGAGGCTCCGTAGCAGGAAGACTCCATGAGTTTGTAACCAGCCAGGGCTATATGGCGAGCTCCAGGAAAGCCTATGCTACCGACACTGTCTCAAAACAGACCTAAGTTAGGGCTGGAGAAATGGTGCAGTGGTAAAGAGAACTGGCTGCTATTCCAAAGGACATAGGTGTTTGAGTTCTGGGACCTACATAGAGAATCATACCCATCTGTAACTCCAGTTTCAGGGGATCCTGAACTATGGTACACATAATAAAACAAAAACAAAACATTAAGAAAAAAAATCAAAGTTTAAAACTAAAGCTAGTTTGCCTTTAAGGAAAGCTATCCTGGGGTGTGGAATCAAGGATGCTCAAAAGCTATCCTGGGGTGTGGAATTAAGGATGCTCAGACAACTGCATTCCTGATGCTCCAGTAGACAGACAGTTTGAGAGCAAGGATGTCTGCAATTGGGAGTTTAACTGTGTGATAATGAAGGGCTGGCACAGGAGAGCAGATCTTAGGTGGCAGGAAGGGCCTTCCCATCTTCTGTTAGGCCTTGGGCCGCTGGTCAGAATTTTTGTAACCTGGCCTGTGATGGTTTTTATATTCTTGGACCAAGGAGTGGCACCATTTGGAGGTGTGGCATTGTTAGAATAGGTGTGACCTGGTTGGTGAGTCACTGTGGGTGTGGGCATATAAGATCCTCACCCTAGTTGCCTCGAAGTCAGTCTTCCACTAGCAGCCTTTGTATGAAGAACTCTCAGCTCTGCCTGTGCCATGCCTGCCTGAATACTGCCATGCTCCTACCTTGGTGATAATGGACTGAACCTCTGAACCTGTAAGCCAGCCCCAATTAAATGGGTTTTTTGTTGTTGTTGTTGTTGTTGTTATTGTTGTTGTTTATAAGACTTGCCTTGGTCATGGTGTCTGTTCACAGCAGTAAAACCTTGACTAAGACATGGCCTCTGGAGCCATCGGGATCTGTCCTTTGTGTTACTGCCTATGTGCTCAGAAGACATTGAGTCCCTCTGCAGTCATGTACCTCTGACACTATCTGCTCACTAGCCCTGTTCTGTGTGTCCAGAAGAAGCCACAGGCATCCACACTGGCTGTGGAGTTTCCCTGCTGCCTACATTGGTTTTCCCCCCTCCTCCCGTCTCCCACCTTCCAGTCCTTTAAAGCAACGGTTCGCTTTCAGACAGAAACTGATGGCACATAGCTGTCTGATGGGATGTCAGTGCCTCATCCTATACCCAGTCCAGCCCACGCTCCACAGGAACCACTGGGCCCTGATAACAGGCGCCAATCAGTCCTCTGCAAATATAAGGCAGCTGTAGGTAGTCACTGAAGGCTCTTCTTGTCCAGCCAAACACCTGTAGTCTCCTGGGCGGCATCATAGCCTTGAGCCTGCCTGACTGGACTTGGGAAAGTCAATCAAGGAGACTGACAGCAAAGAGCTACTGAAAACAAACAAGGCAAATCTTTTCTGGTGGAGCCAGATGGAGACCCTAGGGAATTAAGCAGAGTAAACAAACATCAAGTAAACAAAGCCCTCTTCAGCTAAAACAACAGAGAAGGAATCTTTTAGAAAATTTTCATAACAGAAGTGACATAAAGCCCACATCACATTGCCTTACTGTGCCTTTGTAGGTGCAGTCTTGGACTGGAAGAGAAGGCCCTTTCTCTCCCTGTCTTATACACCTTCTACACATCCTCAATTGAAAGGCTACATTTGTTAGGAACCCTTCCTTATCCCTCATCCCTCATCCCTCATCCCTCATCCCTCATCCCTCTGACACTGCCCAGTGCAAACAAACACACCTTCTTCAGTTTTTTACTTATTTCTAGGACCATATTGTCAGATAGAATGGATTAATCTGCAGCTAATCCCACAGGCAAGCCATTAAGAATGTTCAAGAAATTCAGATTCACTATCTCCCTGTTCTTGGTTCCTACCACATAGTGTAGGCCAGTGAGAAATAAGTCAGTGAAGAGATCATCCATTCCATAACATGCATGACAGTCACTGTGCTAGGACGTGTCATTAACAGGATGAGCAACTTCATGGATCGTTCAAGCTGGATTCTCCAACTTCCTGGAATCTGCAATCTGAGAGATCAAGACAGTCAGAGACAGAGAATTATAGTACAAAGTGGGCCAGGGGGATAACTCAGCAAGTAAAGATAGTTGTCTCACAAACCCAGTAAGCCACCTTCCGTCCTCTAAACCCTTTGTAAAAGATAAGGTGTGGCACATCTGTAATTTCCATACCTGGTATGTTGAGATGGATGACAGAGATAAGAGAATCACCCAGTAGCTCACAGGCAGACGAGCCTAGAGTGGACAGCCATGGCAAAACGGAAGTGGAAAGAGACAGCTTAGCCCTGAAAGTTGCCCTCTGACCTTCATACATACTTTATACATGCATATATGCACACGTGCATGTGTGCACTTACACAAACACTATTTTTAATTTTTATTTTTAGAATGGTGTAGGGTCAATGACTTACTGGGTAATGGCATTTGCCACCCTGCTGCTGAGCCTGACAAGAACATGACTTCAGTCCCCAGAAGCCATGTCATAGAAGGAGAGAAGTGATTTCAGAAGCTGTCCTCTGATCTCTGCATATGCGCCTGTGGCACACACACACACACACACACACACACACACACACACACACATGCCATAATGTAAAGATAAAAATAAAATCTCATGAAGCACAGCCCAGGCAGGCAGGTGGTATGAGGGAGAGCAGGCCCAGTTTCACACCAAGACAGGAAAGGCTTCCAGGACAAGGTGATGCTGACCTCGCCTGTTAGTCTAGGAAGGCATCTAACATGTGGGTAATGGTTTGAATGTGTGCCCCAAAGGTCACTAGTTGAAAAGTGAACTCCAAGGGCAGAGATATTGGATGATATACGGGGCTTAAGAAGACCCCCCCTCAGATCCTAGGGCATCATCATTACAGCGGGAATGAATTTTCTTAAGAAGGACACATAAATTTTCTCTATAAATTAACCAGTCTGTGATAATCTGTTATAAAAGCAGAAAATGAGCTAAACAGAGGGTTAGGCAGGAGTTTCTGTGGTGAGATCGGAATAGGAAAGGCAGAAAGAGTCTTCATGCCTCAATGCAGACTGACGTATGGAAAATGAGTAGGAAAATCTTAGACACTAGAGCATTTCCAAAAGAGTTTTGGGGTGTCGGGGAACTAATGCTGTCCATTAGGTGAGGTTGCTTTAATACACAGCTGTGCTCAGTCATTGGTCTATGGGCATTATGGGCATAAACAAAGCCAGAAAGGCTGTAGCCGTGGGCATTGCCAATGAATGCTCTCCTCAGCACCAGGCTTCAGGAACGTGCACTAATTGCCACCATGCTTGCCTCTGACTAAAGTGTCGCTAAGCGTGTAGGTAAGGTACTGTGAGAGGAGGCAAAAGGAAAAACATCCGAGGATTCATAAAACAATGTGACCCATTCACGGGCCTGTAAATCACTTAACATGCGTGGAAGGAAGGTCAGGTCAGGGTGTGGACGGAAGTAGCTGGCGGGCAGCAATGTGATTAGAGTGGGTACTGCATGCAGGCAATGGGAGACATGGGTCATGTTGGGGCAGATTTAACTGTGGAAAGAGGCCCTGGCAAGCAAGGCTCACAGCAGGCAGGCGAGCTGACTAGGAAGTCTTAGCAAATATTCAGGAGTGAGGTAAGGCCATGATGGAAAAGAAAAGGAAGAGACGGATTAATGAAAGGATGGCATACGGGAATGAATGAGCAAGTACAAATAGAAACATGAAAACCAGCTTCACCACGCTCATGAAGAGCTCTGCAGAAGGGTACAGCCACCAGCCCCCATCCAGGATGAGTCTCGGGCAGATAGGAAAGCAAGCGTGTGCTCGGTTGGAGCACAGATTCCCAGGAGCTGCAGCCGCCCTTTTGTGCTCGTTCATATTTCAGGGCCAGATGGCGTTTGCCTCATTGACTTTCATTGCCGATGTCGTCTTGGATGCCGGGTTTTCAGCGCTTGTTCCATTTCCTTTCCTTCAATTCATTCTCTTCTTGTCCCACTTCCCTGCCTTGCACCGTGTTCGTCACTCTGGCAGAGAGACAACTGGATCTCTCAGCAGGTGGAGTTTACAGGGAGCCAAGAAAACCTAGTTCCCACAGCTGAGCCCCTGCACCCTGGGAAAACACTGCAGTGGGAGCCCTGAGAACAAATAGTAAATACAGTTTCAGTGAAAACCACCGCGTCGAATAAACAAAACAGCAAGACCACCGATTACAGCCGCGACCGAAAGGGGAACAGCATGCTACCGTCTTGCATGGGACCAAGTCTAAAGAACAAGTTCAAGCATGGTTGACATCCAGGCACTGTCTGATGTGACTGCTTCCCTGTTTGGCCACCACAAAGGACAATTAGCTGAGCCACCTGCTCATACCCTGCTCAGACACCAAGTGCCTATCCCAACCAAAGGGTCCATCTTTTCTTCCCAACTTAACATCATTCCCTTCCACTGAAATCCAGTTCTAGTTGCTTCCTGAAACATTCTTCCAGCATTCTCTGGCACTTAATCTATAGCCTCGTCCAGTTCGTCTGAGTCTGAGTCTTCCAGTCATTAGGTGTTTCTTTTCTCTAGACTCTTAGATTCTTCGGAGTGAGATGGGAGCCTTCTCCCTCCTTTCAGGACCCAAGCCTTTGGGAATGGCCCACCCACTGTGAAGCTGAAGGCCATGTGGATCCGTGGCTTGTTTTGACACCCTGCTTAAGCTATGCTGTGAACCCTGGGCCAGCACGTGTCCATCAACTACCCAAACCGTCTTCTGCTGTCCTGACTGTGTGCTATCAGGGTTTGCCCGTAAGGCACATGATTTGTAAAAATATTCTGAGGTCACAAGGGGACATAGGCAGAGCAAACCATGCCTGCTCTCACATCTTTACTGGCCTTGTGCACACTGGCCCTTCCTGTTTTGAGTCTGTTATTTCTCACTTTTCTTGCTTATATTTATGGCATTATATAACCATCTCACATTTGGATTTAAATGACTCTAAGGATACTGATCAGTCCTTTCCCGGCTGGCACATGGGTCCCTGGACACAGATTCTACACTTGTGTGGAGGTGGTGGCGATAGCGTCGTGTGTGTTAGTGGAACAGGGAGAAACAAAGCAACATCGCGGGTGCCAACTGGCAGCCTCTCTGGATCAATAATATTAACGATTTCAGAGTCTTCCAACGAGCTCCTGCCAACACTTTTGGCTTTTTCAATACTATTATCACGGTTACAAGGCACCCTGCGGCCCTTTTACTTAAAGAAATGATGGAATGCCCCAAATGAGAAGACTCTTGGTTTCTGTCTACAAGGACTACAGTTCTAATGTTTCCTACAGAGTGGATAGTTGGGCTTGTGCTTGACCTTAATTTGGGGGTTCAAGGTATCAGAAGGACAGTTGGCATAATCTTCTGAGGGCTCGTTTTGGCACTGAAATCTATGTGGCCACTTCTTCTGCATTGCCCTGGGGATTCCCAGCACTAATATTAAGCAATGGGCCAAGAAGAAACAACCTGAAGAGTTCTACCTGCTTTTATGGAGATATGTTATGTGCTTAATTGGCAAGACAAAGTTTTGGGATAGGCACTCTAGTTCTACTGGGTTGTTAACCACGGATGTGCTCACAGCGCCCTCCACCTCTCTTGTAGGCAGGAACCTTCGCCATCCATTATACAGGGAGTGCAGAACTGAGAAGCTGCCTGGTGGTGAATGGCAGCCGGGAGTCTATGGTTGCTACTCATTGTAGGGGAGGGGGCTTGGGAGAGAGAACACACAGCTAGAGAAAGAAGACAGACAGAAGCCTAGAATCTGTGGGACTTATTTACTCATTTGCTTACTCAGCATCTGTATCTTAAGGGCCCACCCACTCTATGTCAGGTTAAAGTGATGAACAGAAGTGTAGTTCAAGCCACATATGCAACTTTGAATTTTATATTCACCATGATTTTAGACAGCAAGGCCAGTCTAGGCTCCAAGAGCATCTATCTATCTATCTACCTATCTATCTATCTATCTATCTATCTATCTATCTATCTATCTATCTATACTCAAGGTGAAGGACTAAAGAGACACGTTATGTTCTGTCTTTCAGACTAAAACACTGAAGCCCGGGGAGCATTTTACCTTTTTGGCACATCTAAATTCTAGCCAAACACTAAGTATCCAGCAGACACTGTGAATGCCAGTGATTGCACTCAACAATCGATTTCCATATCACTTTCTAGTGGGAACAATCTGGATAGGGAAGTCTATTCAGAAAGTCATCTGGTGTGATGCACTCCCAAGGTCTCAACGCGGAGATAAAGGACCTGCTACCTGAGCTTGCGTATCTGCGGATGGGCCTTGTATCACAGCTGTTACAGCTACTGCTGATGTGCATTTGGGGAGAGCCATTGTGCTGTGCACTTTCAATGCCTTACATAACCCCAGCCTCTGGCACATCTACCAGGTACTGCTCTGAGGCTTGTGTGATGCGGAGACAGAGGCCCAGAAACTAAGTTGCTTTAGACCATATGGCTGCTGAGCATGAGGCAGGAAACCCAGTCTGTCTGACTCCTTACACTTGGGCATGGATTTACTACTCCACTTCCTGGGTTCCTTTGGGGAGTTAGTCCATCGGAATCTGTTAACAGGAGGTGCTTGCTCCTTGGCAGTTAGGATGGCCACAGGGGATAAAAGGCCACTTGTCATAAGTGGTGTGAATTAGGTCCTCTACCTCACTAGGATATCAAGAACGGTCACAGTCCTTTGATTCTTCTGACTTAGATTACAACCATCAATATGCTGGTTGACAAGAGTTTGATTGGAGGTTGGGGCTCTTGTCCCTAGGACTAGTGGAGTCCTTAGGGATGTGTGCCTGGCTTCACAACCACCTGCCACTGTCCCTGTATACAAGGCCAAGTGGGCAGTGAGCCTCTCTCAACTAGAAGTGCTAATTGACACTGAGGTTGCCTGGAGGGAACATTACAAGATGCTACTTTCTCATGGTAGGTTCTTGAAAGCACAGCAGAACAAAATTAAAATGTTCACGTTAAAGAAAAAAAATTTTCAAACAAAAATCATATTTACAGTATACATTGAAGTTCATATTCCTACATGGCTACCAATAGCTGGGGTTCAGTTATAGCTGTTTCTGTTAGAGGGGGGTGCATACTTCAGTTGGCCAAAGCTCTTCCCACTAGAATCTCAGGAAACTGCCATTGCCTTCTGTCATAGGAACCCAGCTCCTGTATGCACACCTCAACAAGAACCCACAGTCTGCCCACGTGGTTCTTAAGGCCAGCAGCTATACGCTTTGCTTTTGTGTTCCTGGGAACACTTGCTTAGTCCTCATGATCCAATCCTTAAGACTTCCTACACAGACAGTCTCCTCTGTAGAGCCACCTGGCCAAAGGCACCACTGTGACAAGGCAGGTGGTGGTACTCTCTGCAGATCCTTCCGGAACTGAAGAGGCGCTGAAACACTAATGTCTGTTTCAGTGTGCCCCGTGTTTCCGAGGAGGCCAACCTTAAAAGCCCCAGGGTCCATTTTATGATGGCTAGGGGTTAGGGAAAACGGTCACACTGTCTTCCTAGACAGACCACATAATAAAATGGCTAGGAGCCCAGCCTGGGAAGCCAAATGTCTAACGTTTGGAAGGCTTCCACCTCTCACTGTGTGTATGAACTTTGGAAAATTTACCTCATCTCCCCTGCTTGTTTTTCCAGCTGAGAGTGCTAACAGAATGTGAGGCACTCACATGAGTTCTGATGAAGCTAGTATTGTGCAAGTTGATATTATTCCTACAAAAACATGTGTAGCATGTAAGCTATTGTCCTGCTTAATCCAACCAGCATATAGTAGGTATAGACAAATTAATAACTGATTTCTCTCAATACTGTCACCGTAGAATGCCAACTCAAGAAGACTTTTCTTTCTTTTAGAAAGTTCCTGATTTCAGTCAGATGTGATGGCATAGCCTGTCATCTTATACTTAGCAGATAGAGACAGGAGGATCAGGAATTTGAGTCTTCTTTGGCTACATAGCCAGTTGGAGACCAACCTGGGCTATATAACACCCAGCCAAAAAAGAAAATAGAAATTGGTTATTTCATAGCAGACATTTAAAGAACATAGTGCCACTTTTATAATGCTATATTACCAAGAAACAGGTCTAACCAAACAAACCCTGAGTTAGATCTCACAGAGGACAGCTGACATCCAGTCTGTCTCACAACTAAGATCCAAGATCCCCAGGTCTATTCCACTGTAACTGGGCAACCTGGCACTAGGTCCTGTTATAGCCTTGTGACTCAGCTGCAGTGTGAGGTAAGGGTGCTGAACAAAGTCTTCCTATCACCAGCAAACCAATGGAGAAAAGTGGCGATCTGCTCTATAGAAGAAAACTCAAATGCCAACTCAAGGGAGTGGAATTGGCACATAGGGATGAGGTTGGCAGGGTCCAGAGTCGAGGGAGTGAGATTGGCACATAGGGATGAGGTCGGCAGGGTCCAGAGTCGAGGGAGTGGGATTGGCACTTAAGGATGAGGTCGGCAGGGCCCAGAGGTGGCTGCTTTGAGTATGTGAGTGAACAGGTTGGGGCTGGTGTTCCTGGCAGCCTCAAAACAGAAGAAAGAAGGTTCAGGGGCCAAATACCTGGACCTTAGGTTTGCCTTCATCATAACCAGGGCTTCCAGAATTTTCTCTACTGGTAGTTTCTCCCCAGTCAAGTAACTTTTACATAATCCCAAGTATATGGGTATATAAAATAGGTATACAAATAAAACATTTACTGATAATAAACCATAAAAACATATTTTACATTTTTTGTATTTATGTATGTATGTATAAAGATTAAAGAAAATTACCATATTAGTGAAATGGATTATTTGATTTTTTTTTTTACACAAAAAGTCAAATCTTGCCTGGATATTTGATGTTGTAGGATATGGAATATCTTCAATGTCTTTTAAAGTTGATCCATATTTTTATTTTATAATGGCTAATTCTGAAAACACTGCTTCTCATAAATACATAGAACAAAATAGCAAAACTATGTTCAGGATCATTTCAGAGATTGTTGAATATCCTGTCCTAATCTCAAGTCAAAATTCATTTTTATGATTTCTTGTGTGTACGTGTGTGTGTGTGTGTGTGTGTGTGTGTGTGTGTGTGTGAGAGAGAGAGAGAGAGAGAGAGAGAGAGAGAGAGAGAGAGAGAGAGAGACCCAAGTTAGCACTTAAACAGTAATTTGGTGGAGGCAGGAGAGTTGAGACAAGGTTTCTCTATGCCCTGGATGTCTAGAACTTGCTCTGTAGATAGACTATACTGATGTCAAATTCACAGAGATCTGCCTGTTTCTGACTCCTGGGTGCTGTGATCAAAGGTGTGCCCCACCACAGCTGGCCTCAAACAGTGATTTTTAAAATCAAACATTTAAACAGAATGATGGCAAGAAAATATTAAAATTTTGTGCTTCATAATTAAGTCATTAAGGTTCTAGAAGAGTAGAAAATTTTTCTATGTACAGTTAAAAACACAGACAGGAATCTTGATTATAAGCAGAGATGTTTTTGGTAGTGTTGGTTAGCATGGTACAGCCTGAAGACGTGTGTGCAGTACGAAATGTGTGTGATGTACAAAATATACATGCTGCTTGCAAAATATGCAAGGCCACGGTGAGGCCGTGCCACACAACACAGGCCAGTGTTTCCAGAAATACCTCAGATTCATTAGATATTTGATTTTGAATTAGGATGAGGTTGTCACACGTTCAGAAACTTGTCCCTATAACTAAAATCTTCTCATTTGGTTCTACAAGCCCATACTGGGGATGTGACCTACAGTTTTAAACGCTCGTCCCTTGACCAGGAGAGTAGCTTTGATTCTGCTAGACCTCAAACTGCTCACCAAAGGAGACTGGACTGCGTGCATCCCATAACCATAACCCATGGTAGGCAGGCCCTCTGCAGCTCTCCCCCATCCCTGCTTCTCGCCCTTGAATGGCTCTGTCTGCCCAGAGCATTTAGAGGTTGATAACACTCCTTCAAAGTGAGAGCTGTATCTATGATACAGCTATTGGTTCTAGTTCCTGTAGATTAGAAGATGCTTAGATCTTTAGATATTGCCCAAAGTGGGCAAATCAAGGTAGAGGTTTTTTATTTCACAGAGACAATCATCTGCATTGGGTACTGCATACTCACGTGTTCTTTCATGAATTCAGCAATGTTTATGACTGAACTAATTTTATAATTTTTATAAATTATAAAAATATACGCTGATAACACATTTTTGGCACTGGGAAGAAAGAACAAACCAACTGAGAAGTATAAAATCCAGCGAACTCATGCAGAGGGCATGACCTCTGAATTAAAAACTAGTAGATCAATGTATCCTGCCAAGCTTAACATGCAACAACTTACTCTGCATAGCCTTAACTTCATTAGCCAGGTAGGTGCACAGGGTACCATTGAGTCAGGCGACTTCTAGGACAATCTAAGATGTTAGACTATCAAGATTTCTTCCTTCACGAGCTGGAGGTACAGCCAGTGGTAGAATACTTTTCTAATGAGTAATAAGGCCATGAGATGATACTCAGCATGGTGTGTGTGTGTGTATGTGTGTCTCTATGTGTGTGTATGTGTGTGTATGTATGTATGTATGTATGTGTATGTATGTATGTGTGTCTATGTGTGTGTATGTCTCTGTGTGTATGTCTGTGTGTGTGTGTGTGTGTGTGTGTGTGTGAGATGTGTGTAAGATCTGGACATGAAGGTACATGCCTGAAATCCTAGCATTTCAAATGCAGAGACAGGGCTGTGAGTTTGTCACCAGCCTGGTCTGTGAAGCAACACTACCTTTTAAAAATTTGTGGCCTTTTCCTCCAACATAAGTCACCCACCCCCTCATTCTATACCACAAGCTAGTTAAGGATCTGAAGTGAAGGTATTTCCAGAGATTTTCCCCCAGACTTCACAGATCCTGGGCTCTGGTGTAGGAATGTCTCTTCCTTTCCCAGAATGCTAGATGCCTCCCACTGATGGAGCCTGATAATAAATGAGTTCATTACCCTGGCTGCTGGGGCTCGTGACAGCCCATCTGCTGGCATGATTAATTAAAACTTTGACTGGCGATGGAGGTGCCATCTCAGGGCTGGAAAGCAATTAATCGGAGTGCCTTCCAAACCATCATTTCTACTGGATCCTAAAGAGAGGCACAACAGAGAGACTGGGGTCTTCAGGGGTCAAGTCCTGTCACCTCACTGTCCTGTAGACTCGTTGCAAGAGTGGAACATAGGAATGTCCATAGGACGGAGGGTTTCCTATTCCTTCCTGGAGCTGGATGTGTTGAGGTTCAAAACAGACCTTGCGGCCTTTAATCCTAGCACTAGGTATGGGTATGTGTGACCAGGGCAACTGGCCTGGAGCAAGAGTGAGATTGATATGTGCCCAAAACCCCAGCAATCTCATCCGAGATCCACAGGAGTTAGGACCACTCTCTCCCTGCTCTTAGCCTACATGTTCCAGCAGAGGAGGACCTTGGCCTCACCCACCTCTAAGGACAGTCACATAGTCTGTGGCCAAATTATAGATTCAACTTCCTCTCTCCTGATAAGAATTCTGCTTCATATAAATGAAGTATTCCCAGCATCTTATCCCAAGGCAATAATGTAACCCACTCTAGAAATCCCTACTCATTTCTCTAAGATCTATACAGCCCTTATTCACCCCAATAAAGTTGAGCTCTCTCACTGAAGCTGATCCAGAAAGTCAGTCCATCAGTCCTCACAGCTGTCAGAACTCTGTCCATACCCTCTACCTCCCTACCCACACTCACCCACACTCCCCACTTCGTTCCCCTCGCCCTCGTGGTCTTCTGGCCAACAACTCACAAGGAAGGAGAGACCCACACTCAGGAGGCAGTGGCAGGCGATTTCTAAGTTTGAGGCCAGCCTGGTCTACATAGTGAGTTCCAGGATAGCCAGCTCTGCACAGAGAAACCCTGTCTCAAAAAAACCAAACATGACAAAACAAAAACAAAAAGCCCTCACAAACAACAGAAACTCCCCCTTTTCTGGACTTTGGGCTCGGGTACAGGGAACTATCACTTTTTTCCTCTATATTTTTCAGGGTTCTCCACAGAAGCAGACAAGTGAGATAGATGTTCTTTGCAATGGGGTAGGTCCTGTGAAGTGCATCACCAGTAGACAGTGCCTTAAGCTGACAATACACTTCGTCATTAATGGCTTGGATAGCTGTCTCCCAAAGGCCTTGGTCACCAGCCTGTGGCATTCTCTGAAGATGCTAGAATTCAAAGCAATGGGAGAAAACTAGGTCACTGTGAGTATGTCCTGGAAGGAGTGGAGCCCAGCCCAGCCCCTTCCCCTTTTTGCTTTCTGGCCACCAAGGAGAGAGATGTTTCTTTTACTATATATAATGGTATACTGATGCACTATAGGCCCCAAAGCAATGGGCCAACCAACTGAAATTTCCAAAATTGTAAACCAAAATAAAATGCTTTCTCCTTGTAAGCTGACTTCCTCAGATGTGTTGTTACAGTAATGCAAAACTGATGAGAAAACTCATCAAGCATCATAACTTATCAACTGTACAGTATCAGTTGTCTGACTTGGCAATTTCATTCTGTCTAGGAGCTGTGGCTTACTGCCATTGTAGAGAATAAAGAAAGAATATCATGTTGGTACATATCAACAACCTGGGCAAAAATATTCAAACTTCCAAGTACAATTTTACTGAATAAGTATGTTTTCACACCATTGTAGAGTTGGGAAATTGCAGGGTGAGCCATTCATTCTAAGTCAGGAATTCAGTTAGTAATTTAAAAAGCCTCATCACAGAGATTAAATACTGACAACACATTTACAGAGGACAGGAAGTCCCATGATCTGTCATCTGCAAGCTGGACAACCAAGCAATCCATTGGTATGATATCTAAAGGCCTGTGAAGAGTGCTAATATTCAAAGGTAAGAGAACGTGTGAATTGTTCATGCAACCCCAGCCCTCCCACCTTACCTCTTTCTTCTAATGATTAAATCAAAACATTCTTCTACCCAAGCTCTCAATGAGTTAGATGATGCTGTCCACACTGATGAGAGCAGATCTTCATCTAATCCACCAACTCAGATGCCAAGCAGTTCTAGAAACACAACTGTTTGTTGCCAAGAGTAGACAGAAAATACTAAAGAGATTCCTGAAAGTAGCTGTACGTGAATTCAGCTGGGAATCTGTCTTAGATACTCTCCTGTTGTCATGATAAAATATCCTAACAACAGCATCTCAAGGGATTATTTCAGGACACAGTGCAAGGGTACACTCAGGGCAGGGAGGTCCAGGCAGCAGGAACCTGAAGCAACTGACCATATCACATGGCCAAACAGAAAACAGGGAGATAACTGATGCTCGGCTTTCTTTCTCTATCATATAGAATCTAGGATTCCATGGCCAAGGAATAGTCCCACCCACAGCAAAGGTGGCTCTTCCCATATCAATGAACATGATCATGATAATCCCCCATGCCCAGAGACCCATCTCCCAAATGTCTACCAAGTTGATGATTAACACTATCACAGAATCCTTTTCGTTTGGTTGGCTGGTTGTTTGTTTGTTTGTTTTGAGACGTGGTCTGAGGCAGGATGGCCTTGAACTTAGTGCAATCCTCTTGTGTCAGCCTCCTGAGTACTATGATTGCAGTGTGAGCCTCCATCCTGGCCAGCGGGGAAATCCTTAAACCTAACTTCTGCTGGCTCCTTAGCTCTGATGTAACAGCCAGGCTTGCCATTTGCATGTGGGGAGGCCTGAACTCTACAGGTGATGCAAACACCTGGGTGTGCCTCAGGGCAGTCTCTTCTGTGAACAGTGGGGCCAGGAGAGAGACGATAGAAAGGGTCTTTAGGAAGCTCAGCAAATGCTCCTTGAGTTCAAAAGGGTGAGGGTCGGGGGCAGTCCCCAAAAGATAGCACTTAAGATGGCTTCCTTTTCCAAACCAGGGAAGAGCCAGTGAGGACCTGGGTGAGAATTTCACAGGAGCCTGGAGAACGCAGCCGCTGGACTTTTCTAGAAAAGAGAAAGGTTGGGGAGAAAAGTGGCTGAGGTAAGAATGGGGGCAGGTGAGCCCAGGAGCGGTGATCAGGTGGGTGGCTTGCTCTCAGAGAGGAGGGGAGAAGCTGGAGACCTGATAATCTAGACTGACAGTGTTGAAAGAGCATCTTTGCGTGTGCCCTCAACAGTGGTCACTTCCCCCCAAGCTTCTCAGGAGACAGAAAGGGGTGGAGGAGATGGGGTCACATACCCAGTGGCTAGTAAGCCAACTGACACCTCTACTTCCTCAAGGGTCATCCTGGTTTGGCCCCTTGTCACCTCTTTTAGAGGCTATTACAGAGCTATTTAGAGCCTCCGCACGGTTCTCCTGCATCCATTCCCCAAGGATCGTCCCCCAGCGCCCCCCCCCACTGCATACTGTGACCTGTATAACCTTGCTGAAGTACACACCTGATCCCTTTCTCTCATCAGAACCAAGGGTCTCCAGAGATAATTGTTCTACTGGGTCTTTGTAGTGGAACTCATTTCTATTTCCCATCATGCACTTGTACCTCCAGGCCAACCATTTACCCCTCCATGAGGGTCTCCTGACCTCTGCTGCGTTCTTTAGTTCAGCAGCCTGCCCTCTCTCTTGATTAAATTCTGTACCATTAGTGTTCATCTTAAGTGCTGCCAATTCCAGAGGGTGTCCCGTTATCAAGGCTGAAGCAGACCCCCTTTTCAGTGTCTCTGTGGCTCTTCCCATGCCTCTTTCACAGGTTTGTGAACTTCTCACCCTACTGATCCATGAACTTCTGAGCACAGGCCATTTGTATTCTTCAAACTCTAATCTTCTTGAGAGCCCAGGAGTGTAGATACAGCAGGTGTTCAAGGCATGTTTATTAACTGGAGTTTACAGAGTGGAAGTGAGTGAACGCAGATTCCTTCCTGTGGAACAGGAAAATCAATAGGGCCCTTCCTTCCCATCAACCTTTGCATGGGGCAAGATCCTTGCAGCCTATGTCTACCCATAGAAAGAAACACATCCTGGGTCCAGGAAAGGTGGGGACTATATTGTCTCTTTCCCCAAATAATCAAGAACTCGTGAATAAAAAGCACACAAAGATACAAGATGAAAACAAGAACCAGTGTTCACAGAACACTTGATCACGCTTAGCAGCATGGCCTTTTCTTCTTACTCCCACCTCTTTTCTTCTTAGTCCCACCTCTCACACAGCAAGCGAATGCACATGTGTAAATGTACATGAACACAGACATACATGCTTGTGCCTTATCTACAAAGACAGACCCTCAGATTTCAGCTTGTGAACAGATACAAATACATACTTCCCAAACAAGGCCTTCTTCTCCCTTTCCATAGTGTGTGTGTGCCTGTGTGTAGCAGTATTTCTTCACCTCACACATAGCACCTCCCAACATGCACATCTTTTTTTCTAACTGCAGTTTTTTTCTTTGCAGTCAAGATAAAGTTTCGTTGGTTGCATCGTATACTCCCCACAAGCTATGCTTAACACCCAGTTCCTTAGTATGGGACCTTACTAGGAATCACGGTATCTGCTGATGTAACTAGTTAAAAGGGATTCCTGGAACAGATTGGGCTTTAAATCCAATGTGAATGATATTCTAGGAAGCAAACTGTGGGTCAGGAAGGGAATATGTATGTATATGTCAGGCAAAGAGAGCACATGTATGTGCAATACGTCTGCAGGGGGGTTGTAACTTTGTTCTTCAGCTGCCACATTTACATCCTCAATCTCTCTCTCTCTCTCTCTCTCTCTCTCTCTCTCACACACACACACACACACACACACACACACACACACACACAAGCATGTTCTGTCTCTCTGTGTCTCTGTCTTTCTCTCTCTTTCTCACACACACACACATGTTCTCTGTCTCTCTGTGTCTCTCCCTCTCCCTCTCCCTCTCTCTCTTTCTCTCTCTCTCTCTCTCTCACACACACACACACACACACACACACACACTCATAAGCATGTTCTCTGTCTCTCTATGTCTCTGTCTCTCTTTCTCTCTCTGTCCTGAAACTCCAAATGCCCTCTCTGCTTCAACTCCTAATTAGAATCATACTTGCCATCCCTCTCTGCCAGTGGGCGGATAGCAGTTTATGAGTGGTGATTAAGCCTCGATCAGGACACTAATAAAAATGGCCCATAAAAGGCATCCAACCCTGACACTGTTGGAGGATCCAGGGCTCAGGGAGTTGGGGGTGGGGGGTATCTTTAAACAAAGGAGCCAGGGGAAGGAATATGTCCACGGCTGGCCCTCTGAGGTTCAAGTACTTAAAACACACGTACAAAAAGCTCCTCCTATTGAAAGCCTTTGGTTCTTTTCCTCTTATTCTATTGTCACCAGCATTCTTGAGGGGCAGCTGCCCATTTTGTTGGAGAAAATGAATGTTTGGGAAAAAAATGCACAGAGCAAGTTGGGAGAGGTAAGTGCTGTGGCCTCTGGCTATTTCATGCGAGGCTCAGCAGAGCAGGGCACAAATAGGGGGCAGTGTAGAGAATGCACAGAGAACCAGACAGACAACCAGACAGACTAATAGTGGGACATGTTGCTGGGTGCTTCCTCTGTATCAAATATTTCATGTCATTCACCTTCATTTTCCCCTGCAACCTCAGATGTTAGGCTAACATAAATCCTGTCTGACAGTTGCAGAAACAGGGGTTGTCAAATGGTTGAGTAACTTATCCGAGGTCAAACAGCCAGGATAGAGTGAGCAGAGGGTGGAAAACAGCTTATACTCGCTTCATGGTCCTACAGGTGTAAGGACTAGGAACTGTACCTTGATCGCAGAACCCCAACATGACCTGGAGCATCACACGGCAAGAGACAAAGAGTGTGCATGGCCATCATCTTGTCTCCATCCTTATTCTTCTAAAGCCACCAGGACCCAGTCATGGGGGTGTCCATTTTGGTGGACAATAAGAAGCAGGCATGAAGGAAGAAGTCATAGTATTATTATCAACTGGCTTTGAAAGCTTGGATTCCAGAATTGAAGCCCCATGTCTGTCCTTACTGCTCTTCCAAGCACCGTTACTGCGGAGGCCAGGCTTTTTCCACGCCACTCGTGGTCAGAGGAAGGGCTGTTCTGCCTCCTGAAAGCACTCAAACTGTGGTAGCAGGAGTCAGGCTGTGAGAGGGACCGAGTATGTCTTCCCAGTCCCTTCTGGAGTCCTGTGCCTCACAACAGATGGCGGGAAGCGCTCCAGCTCCTTCCAGTAGACTCTCTGGCAAATGTGTTGTGTGTGAGGAAAGACAGGTGGAGCAGGAAGGCGGGGAGGGCCTGGAGTTGCTGCTGCTGACTGACTCCATGGGAAGTGTTACTTCAATGAACAAAATTTAAGCCACAAACAAACCTACCCATTACAATATGCACAGAAAAGCTGAGGTCAGATGGCTAGACAACTTCTGAGATCCATAGTCCATGATCTGCTTCATCTGAAGCCCGTGCTGAAAACCTGATCCTCAGTACAGTGAGCTAAGAGGTGAACTGGATATAAGAGGTGGCCCCTCAGAAATGGGCTCCCTGTGAGCGGATGAGGTCGGCCCCTTCGCTTGCCTCTCTCATTGGCATAGGACGAGTTCAATCTCCTCCCCTCTGCCTGTCCTTCTGCCTCCAGTCACACGACAACACAAAAAGGCCCTTGCTAGGCTCCTCTGCTGTGGATTTTCTACCACCAGAACTGTAAGAAAGAAATCTGTTCTTCAGAAATAACTCAATCCCAGGTATTCTTGACAGCAACACAAAACTGACTTAAGACGGACGCAGAGTAGCCGAGACAGAGCTGGCATCCAGGCATCCTCTCCTGATCTCACGTCCCCATGGACTGACTCAACTAGAGTGGCTTAAGTAAGGCAGCCTTCCTGCTTTCCCAGGGTCTCTTACTGCTGAATTAGACACACGACAAGCCGCTACCCAAAGAGGTTGGCTGAATAAGGACCACTAACAACATCATTGTTTTATAGTTTTGCTTTATCTCTCACCTTTTCTGCTTTACCAAAGGGGCGGGGGGGGGGAGGAGGAAGAAGAGGAGGAGGAAGAGGAGGAGGAGGAGGAGGAGGAGGAGGAGATGACAACAAGCAAACAGAGAGAGTTGGAGTGGGAAGGACAAGAGAACCTCAGTTTTCAGACCACTGCTCAGCATCATGTGTGCCATGTATCTCCTGGCAGCCACCTATGCCAGACTTCCTGCAATGAGGGGAAATTGGGCCTTATTTGCTTAAGGCAGTACTAGCTGGCAGTCTTATTATCTACAGTCAAAGTACTCGTGACTGATCTGTCTACAAAGATAACATCTGTGCCAGGACCCCAGCAAGGCTGGGCTCTGCATCCCTTTCCCTCCCTGAACAAATTCTGCTCCTGTTAGATTTGCAACACTTCTAACATTTTAAAAGCTGGGAAGCAGGCTGGTGAGATGCCTTGGTGGGTAAAGGGACTTAGTGCTAAAGCCGGTGACTTGATTCTGATCTCTCGGACCCACAGGGTAGATGAGAGCTCCCTCAGGTTGTTCTCTAGCCTCCATCCAGGGCACATGCAGAGAGAAGGGTGGAATGATATAAATGTAAATAATTGTTTTAAATTGAGATGCAAAATAACATGGCCACCAGCCTTTTTCCCCTTAACATCCTGAATGAAATTCTGGATCTGGACAATACTATATTTAAAAACATCCTTTGAAGTAGGCTGTTGGATCTGTCAAAATTTTGGTTTTCCCAAAGGTCATTTTGTCCTTCTCATCACTTCATAGTGGCCAGACCCAATGCAGATAGAGATGGGAAGAGTGGCAAACGTCCCAGGCCACCTTAAACCAATGCAAGCCCTGGGAACCCTCCACTACTAAAGAACAAGGCCCCTTGGAAACGGAAATATGCCATGCCATTTGTACCAAAATATATTTATGCTGACGTTGAGTAAGTTACTTTCAAACTGTCTTTGGAGCATGTGACACATCTGTTGGCTTATCTGCCTGCTGTGGTCTCTTGACTTCTGAGAGTGCTTGTGACGGATGAAGTGTAAGAAGTCACTGGCCAATGGCTGGGAAGCCTGATGAGAACACTGACACGGCCCGCTGGAAAGGAAACATGCGTGTGGCTGGGGTTACATGGAAGAACATCCAGAATTCGAGTTTTAGGTCCTGTACCTTCCATCAGCTTTGGGTGACCTAAAAGGGACATTCCCTTAGCCAGAATTAGCCCCCACAGCCCTCAGCTCAGACACATGAAGGAGATTGTCTTAGCTGATGTGACCCTAGAGTCATCAGTGGCCTGGCGTTCCTCCTTGCTTTTTCTTTGGCCCAGGACTGATGCTGACCTCCAGAGTAGAGTCCGTTCTCTCCTCAGGGTGGTGCAAACACCATCCATCTTCTCGGGCCAGGAGTGGGGCACAGGCCACAGGGGCTTGGCGCTGACCGAGATGGTTCTTGGCTGTTGCTGACACTGGAGAAATGGCAGCACAGATTCAGAAGACCCTGGGCTCCTTTCGCACCCCCTCGGTGAGGCTGGGCTATACCACCTGGCTTCAAAAATGTCCCATGAAGGCTTTCTACATCCGCTCCCAATCCTCTCTGACAACACAATTAAAAAAAAAAAAAAAAACCCAACCAAACAGTTTTCAACCTTTCATTCTTACTAGGATAGAGATAGATAAAATTTCATGCCTATATCATATACGTGGGCCAGGGCAAGTCTGCTTCTAGCCAGAGTATAGAAATTACCAGAGAAGGAACAGAAAATCTCTTTCCTGTTTCTAAAATCAGCAGAGGAGACCCAACAGAGGGAAGAGTCTTAACTCTAGTAACAGACTCCACATTCTTGAAATAAACAAATAGCATGCTGAAAAGGTAATAAATCCCACTAACATCCCAGAGCCCCCCTCAGTTCCCTTACCCATCCCATATCCCAGAGCCCCCCTCAGTTCCCTTACCCATCCCATATCCCAGAGCCCCCCTCAGTTCCCTTACCCATCCCATATCACAGTGGTTCTCAACCTTCCTAATGCTGCCACCCTACTACAGTTCCTCTTGTTGTGGTAAGTTCCAACCATAAAATTATTTTTGTTGCTACTTCATAACTGTAATTTTGCTACTGTTATGAAACAGATATTTATCTGATTTCCAATGGTCTTGAGTAACCCCTATGAAAAAGTCATTTGACCCCAAAGCAGTCTCGACCTACAGATTGAGAGCCACTGCCATATAGCAGGCGGGCTTGAAGAAAGTGTGTTGAAGACAGGGCATGTTTTGGGGAACTGCTTCCCCTACACCACCAGCCACACCTGTCCCCATTATTCATCTGCATAGCCACTGTGGAACCCCCTTTCACTGGGGAGATTCTGTCTTCTCCAGGCATTTTATCCATAGCCGAAATGCA
This sequence comes from Mus minutoides, assembly GCA_902729485.2. NCBI lineage: Eukaryota > Metazoa > Chordata > Mammalia > Rodentia > Muridae > Mus > Mus minutoides. The sequence goes on from CACVCL010030270.1 coordinate 20,713, forward strand.
AGAGATTGCTTTAACTTTGCCGCTCAAAAGGTGCTCCTTGATTTAAAACTATTGGTTGAATAAAGATGTCTACAGCCTGTAGCTGGGCAGAAGAGAGGACTAAATGATCTAAGGTGAGGTAGAAACCCCAAATAATGATTACTACATTCTGAGGCCTAGTCTGTGGCTGATGGACGACAGCTTAGTGCTTACTGCTTTCCAAGGCAAGTTGTCAGCAGGAAACCTGGGAGCTCTGTGGACCTGCAAATCTCACTTCGCAGAAATTAAATTAATCCAAAATGCAACTCGCCTACTCACAACAGTATGTTCCATGGAGTGGACAGCACATATCACTGTGCCTACCAGACAGGGCTGTGGAAACCACATGCAGTTCCGTCCTTTCTCACTTCTTCCTGCGACACGTGTAACCTAAGTAAAAAAGCATCCCGAGGAGGGAGGGGTGATGGAAGGAGATGGGTCAGCAGCGCAGCGCAGAGTGCTCTTGCAGAGGAGCCGAGTTCAGTTCCTAGCACCCACAATAGTGGCTCACAGCCATGTAAGTCCCAGAGGATCCGATGCCCTCTTCCAGTTCCAGCAGGCTCCTGGACTCACACGCATATGCCCGCACCCAGACAAACACATGCACGAGTAATTAAAAAATATCACAAGATCAATCAGGCTAAACTGACTCAAACATTTTCTAGTTTGATGGGACAGATGTTACCAACAGGGAATCCCCACGCTGAGAAGGAGGCAGGAGGCCTTACAGGGCCACACTTCCGGAGCCATGCTGAGGAGGAGCGAGAACAGTGCACTAGACTTTAAGGGACAAAGCTTTCACTCTGACTTGAAGGGGGCCTTTCGTTGTCCTTGCTGGGGATGCTTTAAAAGGGCACCCGAGCTGAGTGTGGTGAATCCTAGCACTCAGGAGGCAGAGGCAGAGGCAGGCTCATCTCTGAGTCTGCAGCAAGAGAGCTCCAGCACAGCCAGGGTTCCACAGTGAGGCTTCTGTCAGTATGACAGAGACTGGGCTGAACAAAGGCCTTCCCTTCACAAGAACACTGCCATTCCCAAACTGACGTGCAGGGTGACTGTTCTGCCCTTCCCACCCGTCAAAGTCATCTGAACAAGCTAAAGTGGGGGTGAAAATGCTGTAAGGTCAGCCATTACTTGTGACTTTCCCCACTCACCAACCTGGTAAAAACTAGGCACTGCTGCTCCTTCTGCATGAGTCGTTCTTGCCACTGGCAGACCCAGTGAATGACTCTTGAACTGGGCCGAGAATCTCACCCAGGGCCACACCACGGCTCCAAGAGTCCACTAACCTCACCTGACTGATTCATCACCATCGCATCAGGGTAGGATGAAGTCTACTTTCCAGAAACTTCTATGCATATGTATAATATATCAAAAAGAATGAGACTTCACACAAGAAATGATATGCCAATTAGAAAATAATGACTCTTTATAAATTTGAATAGGGTCTAAGTAATTTCTTATAATATATGTGCTTGTGGTCACTCTGTAGAGACCTGGAGTGACTCACTCCCAAGTTGTCTGCTAGGATGACGGCCAGAGCTTCACATCGGCATGGCCGGCCTCAGGGATGCTGCCGGAGCTCAGCAGCATGGAGCTGACACTCTTGGATTCCCCACGTATCCATGATCTATATCATGTCCAGCTGTAAACAAGAACAGCATATTCAGAAAGGAACCAGGCAGCCCTCAGACCTGCAGTTCCAGTTAGCTACACATACAAACCTGTACTAGTATTCTCTGCCAACTATTTTTAGGACTTTAACACCAAATATCTTCTCATTTCAACCCTAAAAACCTTTCCACAAAAAGGCTGACAGCATAGTGTATGGTCATCACTCCAGTTTTCCTGTGATACTGAAGTATATGGTTTTCCCAAACATGGTTGCAAAAGCCCACATTTGCAACTTCCCAGTACCCACGGCATGGAATGGCGAGGGCTGCCTTCAAAGGCCTATCAGTCTGCTTTGTTTCTATTTAGCTAATTGAGAACATTTAGGAAGTGGGCTTTTAAAAGGATGTTTGTATTTGTCAACCCACACACACTGTACGATACACTGCTTATTTCTGGTTAAGAACGATTTTCAGTAAATTATAACATTTTTCTTCTAAGGGAATGGCTTTCCTGGCTCTTTTCTAGCTCTTCAGAGGGGAGGATTAATCTGAATGAGCACTATAATTGAAACCACAGAACACAGGAATTCCCATTATGAGATTACCTATATGATTAGATTTGTAATGGTAATAATTAACAGTGCAAGGAGTGTCTGGTGTGTGTGAAGTCAATGCACAAATAAAAAATACATCTGCAATGACAGGTCTGGTGGCTGTGTTTACAGCTCAGACAATTCGGTCTTTAAACACCTGGCGAGGGTTAAAAGTACTTACTAAATCATCCACATCACCAGCTTCTTCAAGTCCCGCTGTATCTTCTTTTGCTTTGTCTTTGGGGGCCAGAAACTGTAAACAGAAAGTCAGTCATGACAATAGAATGATGGGTTTTGTCTTTTTTGACAAAAAAGAACAGGCAAACACAGAAAGGCTCTGAGATGCAGGAGCTCAGCCAGTGCTCCTTCGAGGGCTAGTTTTGAGGGTCGGTAGTCCACGCTGACTCTCACCAGTGAGTTCTTGTAGAGAAGGGAAACATCAGTGCTTGGTAAGGATGAGAAGGCGCACACCTGAAATCTCATTTCTTCCGCAGGGCAAGCTGGCATGTTCGGGCTAAGAAAATAATAAACTCCTTTTCCCAAATAAACCCAGCACCTCTTGTGTCATTGGAAAGAAGCAGAAGAATTAAGCGAGATTATAATCATCTATTCCTGAACACAACTGAGGACACACAGCAACAGAGAACACAATGGCGAGCTTGGGGGGCGTGTGGTCCTTCCTGGAAATCCTTCTGTTTGTGTTAGAGATGGTTTGAAAACAGGCAGATAAAAACACTCCACATCAGTGAACTAAGGCAGAGAACTGATGAGTCTGTTATGGATCCAGGAGTGATATTCAGACTTTTAAAAGTACCGAGTGGCTCTGAGAATGCTCTACGTAACACTCCCCACCCTGCCCCTCCAAGACTGAAAAGCAGGCCATCTTTTCAGACTTTGGGCGTGTGGCAACTGCATGTAAAATGTAGTGTAAAACCTATTGTCCCAAAACAGAAGGTGACCTTCCTGTAGCACCTGTACTTCGGGTATGGTAAGATGAGCCTGCTGTGGTGTTTTAAATGGGGTAGTGGACATGGGCATGGCTCCCTGTTATTCTGTGTGGTAAGCAAGCCTTCCAGGTCAACCCTGTCTCCATGCAGCAGAGAAAACATGTACTTGGAGGTTTCCTGCTTTCCTAACATGAAAACTGGCAAGAACTGTTTTCCCTATGAATCCTATTATTCTTATGAACCATGGGGTGACCATGACCTCTGAAACTCAGGGTATACCATGAAGATATCTCCTTAACAACCTTAAAGCACTGTCTCCCATTAAGTAAGAGGCTGCACGCAGCACACCCCGGAGCACACTCTCCTCAGGCGCAGACGCACGCACTCACACACACTGGCTCTGTTCTCAGCACTGGGATGGAAGCCATAGCAGTCTGCTGACGGCTTCTCTTTCCTGGGTTTTTTTCCCTCACTTCTTGTTGATCTCCATTTTGACTGAGATACTTAAAGGATGCTATGGATCTCCCCATAGTCCTTTGGTGATCCTCCACTAGATCCTGTACAGAGTTGGGATCCGCACTATCAGAGAGAAAAAAATCCAGGGCAGACAGCCTGAACAGAACTGTAATGCAGCTCAGACATCACTGTACTATGTATTTATTCTGGGTGATATTAATAAAAATATCTGAGGGCCAAATGCAGATAAATCAAGTTTTGCCCATGGTTTACTGTGTCATGGTTTACTGTGTCAAAGGTTAAAAATAAGCTATGCTCGCCCCTTGATTCTTAACTTAATCATAGTTGTCCTGATTATCATACTATATAAATTATTTCCTACCTTGACCCTTCCACTCATTATCATTAACCACCACAGACAACTTTCCACATAATGGAGATACATAGCTGAGACTTACTGAGTTAGGATAAAAAAAAGTAAAAGGTACAGCTGGTTCTTGCTATACCCCTGTGGGGCCACAAATAACCAGCACCTCCCAGGAGACAGCAAAGCCCGAGGGCTCAGTGGCAGCAGCCCACTACATACTGCATCTCAGTAACCTGAACCATGGTGGGGACTCCTGGATGAATCTAGAAAAGCCCTAAAATGCATCCTGGCATTCATCCTCTAAAAGCGCCAGTTCCCACAGCCTCCCTTCCTGCAAGGCCTCTCCACAGCACAATTAAAGGATAAATTAAGCTAGGACTGCCTGCACTGTATGGCTGAGGTATATATAATTAAACACAAATGGCACATCTCTGAGATGTGGCCAAACTCCTAGGAAGAGCAGAGCAGCAGGGAAAAGAAAGAGAACGAAGAGCTGGAGTTTCCACCAAGTACAGAACCCCCGCGGCTGACTCCCTGACAGATCTGTTCTTCCTCCTGAATAAGCAGATTATGGCTAAAGGCTCGGCTGCCTCCTTATCCTCCCCAAAGCCCCAGGCAAGGCTGATCTCTTCTGCAAATCGCTCCTCGTCAGTTTTTTTTTTAAGTTAAAAATATTTAATATCAGATAAAAACATTGATTGGCAGTTTAACATGGCACATTTCATACATTGTCAAAGGGTAAAACATTACTGGGAAAATTAATTAGGCCGTTTGGTAATTTGTTGTCCACATAAAAGCAATGAATAGTAACGTATTTAATGCCCATTATTACAAAACTTTTCAGGAAAACTCAGTTATCTCTAACATGTTCTGCTAGGAGAAAAGAAAACCATAATGTTTAAAATCTATATGATACTGGGCAACAATTATCAGTGCTTTTCTAGTAATCTACAAATTTCTTCAGCTCCTCATCAGTTTTAACAGCAAGTAATTCCTAGTCTGTGTGGTGACAGGCCAGCTAGAGATCCAGCACCCACGGACTGCCTTGCTTTATCAAAGAACCAACTTCTCAGGTCGCAGCAGAAAGGGATAAGAGTCACTCTCACCCTTGTCATCCTTTTCCTCTACAATAAGCTGAAGTGGAGAAAACCCAGAATGGACACCTGGTGACATGCTTTCCTCTTCCTCAAGCCACCATCATTTACTTGGTGTTACCACAAAAAGCCCGCATGTCTACAGATCATTATGTCATGAATAAAGAGTACAACCTTATTAAGTACACCAGATGCAGCTGGTCACATTCAGAGAAATGGAACCGATAACCCTTGCATAGGAACTGCTAGCATTACTCCTCCATTAAGACTAAGAGCTAACACTCAGGCCTTTATCAACACCCATATTAAAAGCACATGGATGTGGTAGCCCACACACACAACGCCAGCGCTTGGAGGTTGAGGCAAGTGGACTGCTGGGAGTTCCAAACCAACTGGGTGTACACAGGGAGGTCCAGGCTAGCCTGGACCATAAAGTGAGATTTTTGTCTCAAAACAAACTACCAAGGCTTTTACTAGGCACCATCCAGTGACTACAGATCCTTCAAAAACATCAGTAGTGGTACAGGAATTGTCAAGCATGCACAAGGCCCTGAGTCCAATCCCCAACACTACAGCAGCAAAAGTCAAGAAACAAACAAACCAAGCAACGCCACACCTAGTAGTTCAGTCATGAGGCGAAGAAAGGGGGATCAGGAGTTCAAGGTCACCCTCTACGTACTGCAAGTTAAAGCCAGCATGGGTTACATGAATTCTGGCCTAAAAACCCACAAGGTTACCTAAAATAACATGGACAGCTTACTTCATTCATAAAGACAGACGGCAGCAGGGGAATTGTGCAGCCCGGTGTGGAAAACATGGCCAGAACATTAGCTCTGCTGCTCTCTCAGGAGCCCTGGGTGAGGACCTGACCATCTTAAAACCAATTATTCCCAAACACCTCCAGCTCACAGGTCTGTGCTTAGCCTCAGATGAACAAAGGCGGGAAAAAATGCTTATGTAAGTGGAAATGTGCTAGTTATAGGGAGTATAAGCAATTTATATGTAAGTGTGTACTAGAGTATCTACCATGTCTTCATTTGCAAATGTCAAAATCTCCAAACAAACCAAATGCCTGTCACCAGGAAAAAGGATTGAACTATGGTAGGTAGAGTCGTTACCAGGGACACTACTACCCAGCCAAAACACAGGTGAGAGATCAGGAGGAAAACACAAAGAGTCTGACTCCAAGTATATGAGGGCCAGGAGCAGACAAAAAGGTTGTGCACATGACCCTGACAGGATGCACTCTGAAGCGGAATCACAGTTCAGGCTCTAGTTTACGGTCTTTAGGTCACTGTAAGAAGGTCTCGGTGGTGCCAGTTACTCGTAAAAACGAAGCAGATGGAGACAAGTGTGTTTTAGTGACCGTTGGTCAAAGGTTCTACTGATAAGACCATTTGTTGACTTAGGAACCAAGGCCCAGTGCAGCGCACAGAGACTGGCATTTTAACCTTGCTGCCCTCTTCTCACAGTCTAGCCCCATTTAAGCTTTCTAGGATTTGGCTTCCCAGTGGTAATGGGATGGTATTTCACTCTTGTAGGCTCTTAGAAGGTCACTGAGAAAACCACTGAGTGGCAGTGGGAACCACTGGTTCTGCAGTGAAATAAATACAAAATTTATTCCCATTATTTCCTTCTCTTATCTGAAAATGATGTGTACACATACACATGTCCTAAATGAATATCACACAATGTAGAAGTTAAACTATTATCATATAAACATTTGATATAAATACAAAATTCAGGGCTACAAATACTTGCTACATACACATGAGTACTTGAATTCAGATATCAGCAACCACATAAGTAGCCAGATATGACCTGCCTACAAGACATGCTAGTGTGACAATGGCACAAATGTTATGGCAATAACCAACCACTTTCTGACTGGATTTAAGGCCCATCCCATGAGATGGAAGCTGCACCCGACACTGCAAAAGTAGCTAAGAATCTGAGGCAAAGTCGTTGTGCCTAGGGGAAAATCAAGTACTGTTCTGCTAAAGGAATACAGCAATAATAGGACTCCTAGTGAAACTGTTATGCCCACAGGCAAGTGCATGACTGGACCCTCACAAGAGAAGCATCTTCTTGCAATGGATGTGCAGAGAGAATGAGCAAGTGTGAAGCACTCAGTCCTCAGGGTAGCTGTATCACACTCCTCCCCTCAAGGCTCAGGGATCTATGTGAAGAGGAGGCAAAAAGATCTTAAGAGGCAGAGGCTGTGGGTGACACCGAAGAATCAAGGCCCTCCAGACACAAAAGGCTGAAACACATATGGATCTGCAGAGGCTCTCAGAGTACGCACAAGACCTACATAGCTGCAAGCCAGACAAAATCATAGACCTGAAGAGGGGAAGCAGACACAAGTCCCACCCCTACCCAAGAAGCTATTTGCCATGGATGCCTACTGGGAAAGTGAAATCAGTTTTCTCCAGGGAAGTGTCACAGAGCATACTAACCACACCCCAGGTCAGGCCTCGTTCTTGCCCAAGAACAGCTGGCTAACTTAAACACACTATATTTATGGGCTTTTGGCGGGAGGGGGCAGGCTCTTGGTTTTATCTAGTTATTTTTTGCCTTATTGTTTCTTTTGGTTTTTGGTTTTGTTATTGGTTTTTGAGATGGAGGAGGGAAAGAATATGAAGTTGGATGGGTAGGGAGGTAAGAAAAATCTGAGAGGAATTGGGGAAGGGAAAAGCGTATGATCAAAACATTCCTTGTTTTTGGAACACAGATAAGCATGTATACATTCATTCTCTGCTCTTTGGTGGTTATGACCAGTTGCTTCTGTCCCACAATGAGGGACTGTAACCTGGAAGTAGAAGTCAAATAAACCCTATCACCTCTAAGTAGCTTTCTGTTATGGTGGGTTTTTTTTGTTTTGTTTTTTCGAGACAGGGTTTCTCTGTATAGCCCGGGCTGTCCTGGAACTCACTTTGTAGACCAGGCTGGCCTCGAACTCAGAAATCCGCCTGCCTCTGCCTCCCGAGTGCTGGGATTAAAGGCGTGCGCCACCACGCCCGGCCTTCTGTTATGGTGTTTTATCACAGCAAAATCAGTCTCTTTCTCAGAGGACCATGGTGGAGCACGATAGAGCAGGATATCTTAAATTTGAAAGATTATCTTCCTCTGGCCTCCATGTATACACAGGTACATGCATGCACCCCCCACACAACTATATACACATATTACACTCATACATGTACATACACACACATGCATAAAAATATTAAATTAGGAGAAGCACTAAAAATGTGAAAGAAAGAAAATGGTGTTTTCTTGACACAATATGGAATCTGCAAGGCTGATACGTAATGTACTTTGGCAGTGGCTATAAGATAATGCATACCAAAGAGCCTCTCACTGAGCTGGTACTCCAGGGATTCAGCTGCATTCCCTGGGTTCTCAACTGACATAAAGTGGAGTTTTACTGGTAGTGAAACACTGTTCAACACACCAGAAGGTACCAGGCAGCCAATGACAGGAGAGTTTCTCCCACCTGTATTCACTATGCTACCTCTACTCAAAGATGGTGACAGCCCCAGAGATGTCTTAAACTGCAACTGAATCAGTTCTGGTGATACTAGAATCATCTAAGGACTCTCTACCTTATCCCTAGCAATTAGCTGACACTCCCTCTAAAGCTTAATCATCAGCTATTAAAACTCCTGATGCATAGGCTCTGTGCTCTTTACTCTGGAAGAAGATACCACATGTGCAATATTGTCTCACACAGTCTGAAAGTGCCATCTCCCTTTAGATTCCTTCCTTCACTAACTCCAGATTCACGGAGATGCAACATTTTTGGCTAAGATGTGTTGCTGGGACAAAAGCCTACCTTGGAGCATCAGCATGCCCCACTTTCTGTAAAAACTGGAATATGTAGTCAATCTTACCAAGACTACAGATTTTCATAATGCATAACAATTAGAATTAACTTATACGTGAACTATGTTTAGCAAGAGCTGACTGACAGAGCCCAGCTGTCCCCTCCAATGCTGTCTGGATGTTGCTGTGATATTTTGTAGGTAAGATGAACATTTATAAAAGATGACTTTAAGACCCTTGATAATGTTAGTCAGCCTCATCCAATCAGGATGACATCCCATCAGCCATGGACAACACAACAGGTTCCTTAAAGTCAACAGACACTGACAAGAGATAAATTTCCTTCCCATTGATGATGTTACCTTGAGACCGCCTTTGCTTTTGAAGGGACACACTCTGTTATTTTTAACTGTATAAGGTCATGGGTCAGTGGCAGCCTGCACCCATCATCACGAAGGATAAAGGCAATCAAAGTATCTGTCTTTACCAGTGTATGATTTGAGATCCTCCCTGGCAAGGCTTGGCATAAAAAGCCTATACCCACACTCAGCTTGTGTGTGCCTGCAAGAGGAGGCAGACAACTGAAAAACTTAATGAGTGTTCTCCCTTCTATAAAAAGATCAAGTTGTAGGATGATACAATGTGATGATTGACATTTTCCCAATACAGGTCACTTTTTTATTTTCTAGTCTAACTTTAAGCCAAACTTAAATGCAGGAAACCATGCAATTTCTTTCTTTTTATAAGGTCTAGGTTAAACAGATACAAAATCTCAATCTCTCTCTCTCTCTCTCTCTCTCTCTCTCTCTCTCTCTCTGCCTCCCTTTCTTCTAATGGTGTTTCTTTGAGGACACTGATTGATTACAGCACTGTATAAAGTGACAGAAATGAAGCCGCACATTTGAGTGACGCTCTCAAGCCCATGGTTCCCGGTACCAACTGTGGCAGAAGTGGCTCCAGGTATTGTGGAGCACTGAGATGGCAGAACATTCTTCTGAGCTCTATGATCTCCATTCTCAAGGGCAGGCCCATGCCTGTTCATTAACAAAGACTTATGCAGCACAGCTCAGACAGTGGAGTGCTTCCTCAGTAAGTGTAAGGCCCTGGGTTCAATTCCCAGCACTCCAGGCACCAGTGTGGGGATGTACACCGGTAATCTCAGCACTGGGATGATGGAGGCAGCACGATCAGAATTCAAGGCCAAGCTGAGGAGATGCTCAGTAGGAAAGGCACGTGATGCACAAGCATAAAGACTTGCATCTGGATCCTCAGCAGCCGTGTGAAGGCTGGAGGCTGTAGTGCACATCTGTAATCCCAGGGTTCCTACAGTAAGGCGGGAAGGAAGAATAGCAGACACCCCAGAAGCTGGTGGGCCAGTGACAATTGTCACAGGCAGTGGTGAGAAGAGACCCTGTCTCAAACAGGAAGACAAGTACAATACCCAAGATTGTCCTCTGACCACCACACCTATGTCATAGGACCAGCGTGGCTGTACTCACATGAACATACAGGTATACACACACACACACACACACACACACACACACACACACACACACACACACACACACAAAACACATACACACAATGATTTTGTTTTCAAGTTCAAGGGGCCTTCCTCAGCTACATGGAGAGATCAAGGCCTGCCTGTTTTAAAAAAAAAAATATCAAACAAACATAAATAAATAAATAAGAAGAAAAACTTTTCAAGTCAAAATACTTAGTAAAAATTAGCTAACGTTTCTCTTGACTACTACTTTGGTTCCTGTCTAATGCCTTTTCTGAGTTGAAAATTCCTGGCACTTTCCATTTGGCCTGAAGGTAGATGAATAATGACCATTCCCAGTCTTGCTCCTGCCATTCCTTACAGCTACTCTGGCTCTCCAGCCTGAGGCCAAGTTCTCCTTAACCACTGCGCTGACCTCTGAGTCTTCAGCACAGCCCTATGCACGCAGAACTGACCACCCGAGCTTCTAGGGGCCCGAGCGTTAGTACCCAAGCCAAGTGACTGTGATGCCACAGCTCAGTCTACTGCCAGCTGCCAGGTCCTGTGCTTGTGAGAGTAGGTCAGCCTGTGTCTGCAACTGAAGCAGGGTGTTATAAACCATGTACCCTGAGCTACTCAATTTAATTTCATAAAAATTTCATTATAACCTTGAAGTACAAAGAAGAATTACTGAACTAAATAGCTACATATATTTGACTGACAGCTGAGTCAGATTTAATATTCAATACATCAAACAAGGAGGCCTTAGCCTAACAAATGTGCCAATCAAAAGCTGTGGGCTCTGTATATGTGGGGTCATTCACTGAAAACACCCGGCTAGTCCAGTGCTAGACTGGGAGTCTTTCTCTACCAGCTCCATAATATATTCACAAGGATAGCTTGAAAACCACAAACAAATCACTCCTGAGACCTATTTCAAACCAGCAGAATCTTTGGAGTGACCTCTATCTTTGTTTTGTTTTTAGTGCAAAGGAACAAATCCAGTACCTCAGGCATGCTATTATAGCCAATAACTCTACTGTGGAGCGCCGGTCCTCAGCCTTTGCTGTTCAACCAGTATTTAAAGGAGATTGGGAGGGTGCAGGCAATAGCTCAGTGGGTAAGTGTGTTTGCCATCAAGTCTGACAAACTGAGTTTAACCCCTGGAACCCAATGCCTGCACTTGTTTCAGACATTCATGCATGCACTATGAACCACTGCATGTCACCCACTCCATCTCTCTCTCTCTTTCTCACCACACACACACACACACACACACACACACACACACACACACACACAAAATGTCATTTAAACAAAAATTTAAGGTGGAAAAGAGAGGGATGTCACAGCTTATATTAGGATCTGGGCTATGAAGGAAATAGACTGTGACATCTAACAGTTCTGTAGTCACTGAAGCCAGGACTATAGGTGGCTTCTAGAGACTCAACCATGGGAACATGAAGAGGCTGCATGTGTGTAGAGACACAACCATGGGTACATGAACAGGTGCATGCCTGTTCTAAGAGTGCAGCTGCAGCTAAGGCTGTTGACCTGGCTGATAAGGAATGTGTTCACTGTGTAAGGAGCTCCCTCATGGGGTAACTCATCTAAAGACAGGGAGGGCATCAGCTCTCAATACCTTTGTGGCTTCCTCAGCTGTGACAGAGCTTCCTGGGCCTTCGTCTTTGGTGATCAGAGTAACTCCATCTACAAAGTAAAGTGGAGAACAATGGAGATACTTTCCAGAAACAAGCATGTGCTTCCACATGCATGTGCACACACACACACACACACACACACACACACACACACTAGCACACATGTTAAGTGCCCTAAACATACAAACATGCATACTCACATACATGCATACGACACATGAAAATGAAAAACTTAAAAGGAAAGTTTTTATGTATATTTTAAGTAGCATAAATATTTGAAGAAAACACCACCACCTTACCCTGAACAACAATTTCCCAGAAATGATTTAATTGTTTAATTTCCACTTTCTCTCGAAGGGCTTCCAGGAAGCTGTTGAAGCGCTGCTCTTCTGAAAACTGGGGGTGGACAGGGAACAAGAAGCAAGTCAGAGCAAGCAAACATCCTTCAACCAATGCACTGCACTTGAATCCATCAGAAAGAGTGTACTTCCGTAACTGGAAGCCAGCAACTCAGACTGCTCTGTTCTTTGAGAAGCAGAGAGCTGTCTATCCATGGAAAGCACAGAACCAGGAGCCACAGAGATCTTGGAAGCATAGAACTTCGTTTTTAGCTCTCAGCACGGGCAATTTCAAACAAAACAACAGTTTACTGGATGCTCACGCACTGATTCTTTGACTTTAAGACTTGTCAGTTTATCTATCTTTGTATCATTTTGTGATTAGGCTCTCACTGAGCTGCATTAACCCAGCAGTAACTCATCCAATCTTGATCTGTCTCCACCCCTGCCTCTCTCAGCTCAAGTAACTTAATTTTAGTCATATTATTTCAATTATAAATCGTTCTGTATGTCATTTCTAAAATATGTATTTTAATTAAGAGACATACACATCTTGGCTCCCTGGAGCATGCCTAGCATCCTAGCACGGGGGGGATGGAGGGTAGTGGATGAGGAGTGCAAGGCCAGCCTTAGCTATATTGAGAGTTCTAAGCCAGTCGGGACCACCGAGACCCTGACAGTTGTCAGGGAGACCACTCAGAGGGGAAGGAAAGGAGAAATATATGCCATCATGTATCAGAGAATCTGAAAGGTCTTTAGGGAGCAAAGATCCACTTGGTATTTTGTTTCTTTCGATGAAGTTCATGTTCTTTTTAAAACACTAATTTTACTCTTTTTTTTTTTTTTTTTTGGTTTTTCGAGACAGGATTTCTCTGTGTAGCCCTGGCTGTCCTGGAACTCACTCTGTAGACCAGGCTGGCCTCGAACTCAGAAATCCACCTGCCTCTGCCTCCCGAGTGCTGGGATCAAAGGCGTGCGCCACCACGCCCAACCTAATTTTACTCTTAACACAGGTCTACATGAAGAAGGGCCAGTCTGTCTCTGGTCTCCCTTGCTCCTCTTCCATCTTGCTCTCTTCTTTGTTATAGATGCAGATGAAGCACAGGCCCCGTCCACACAGGCTGCTGAGAGGAACAGTCCTAGCCTTCCTTCTGTTTTCCCACCCAAGGCCTAACCCAACTCGTGGTGGGAACAGGGCACTCGTCTGGACCACCCTTAGCCTTTTCTTGGTTTTGCATTTCCAAAATTTCATTGTTTTTAATCTGTGGAGTATTTGGATCATCTACTTCCAAGTCTTTTATTCTAATTTCAGCCATTTCTCATTTTCCTGTCATTCTTCGTAAGCACCTAAATTAATCAAGTATTTATTTATTCAGCATACTCAACAACTGTGCCAACTTTAAAACACACCTTCGATTTCAAATTGGCTTAATTCTTGCTTAGAGGGAAAAAGGTCCACAAATAATCTGAAAGAGGTTTATAAGTGTTTTCTATTAAGTCCCTAACAAAATGAGGAAAATTCACTTACAGCACTGGGAAACTACTGCTGTGTGTAAGTAGAGTTCTTTGTTTCTCCTGGTATTCATACACCTATCCCATCTCTATAAACCCCTCTCAGCACTCACACTCATATATACCTTTCATCAATTTTCCTACAATAGTTTATCCTTTATAATGACAGGACTACCAGAAGTTACATAGGACTTTTCTCAGTTCTTTAAGCAGGAACATGAAGTCTGTACAATAGAGTCATAAAAAGCTAACTCTGAGGGATGAACTGCCCCACCCACCACACCACGAGCTCCACTCCTCCCAAGAGATGACGATGACAGGCACGTTTAGTCATTTCCACTTGGCATACTGCACAATTCTCAGTGAGAATGATGCTTTCCAAAAGCTAGGCTTATCTGTGGGATGCTGTGGCCCTGCCCTGTGTCAGCTGCTGGAAGATGGGTGAGCACATTACCTGAATGGCTTCCTCCCGGAAAGCTTTGATGCAGTCCATACTTTTCATAAAATACAGTGTTTCATTGGTATCCAAAAATTGTTCAATGTGACTTATTAACTGGAGACTCGCTAGAATATAAGATAATAAATTTATTCTCTCAGGTGTGGGGATGTTTGTGAGAACATAGTACAATTCTTGGTACATAGCTGTAAGGGTAAACTCTTGTTTAAGAGTCTCAGAATCTGCATGCATACTAGCTAAGTTTCTTTAAGGAGGGAGACGATACAAAATCCTATCTCAAAAGTCAGTATTTAAGAACTTTGGTGCCAGACATGGTGGTGAACGCCTTTAGTCCCAGTACTCAGGAGACAAAGGCAGGCAGATCTATTTAAGTTTGAGGCCAGCCTGGTCTACAAAGCAAGCTCAGGACAGCCAGGGCTACACAAAGGAACCCTGTCTCACGAAACAAAACAGAACAAAAACAACCAAACAACCAAATAAAAAACACAGAAAGAAAAGAAAAGAAATTTGGTAAAGAGATAGAGAAACAGTTCAGCAGTTACGAGCACGTGATGTACTATTTTTCCAGAGGCCAAGAGTTCTGTTCCCAACACCCACATAGGGCAGCTCACAACAGTTTCTTAACGCTAGATCTAGGAACGCTGATGTCCTCTTCTGGCTCCTGTGGGCACTGCAGTCACATGCACATACTCTTACACAGACACATACGTACATATAATTAAAAATAGTAAATCTTTTGAATAGAGAAATTTGGTAACACTATTTGTCAAGAAATAAAATAAATTTCTAGAATTTTAGTGACTAGAATCTAAGTGCCTAGAATTATAGCTAAGTTTTCCTTCTGTAGGTTATAGTAGGATGGTTTGTTTTTTGTTTTTATTTGCTTGCTTCATTATAAATTTTGTGGGGTTTTTTTTAAGTTTGAACAATTCAAAACTACCTTCCTTAATATATTCATGGAAAATTAATCCTCCAGTTCCTCCCCTAACTCTGAGACTTAGGGTAACTGTCAAACAGCACCAGGCAATGAAAAGTAATGAGCTAGGACAGTCTACCTTTTACCAATCCCAGATCGCACTGGGAAAGAGCAGCCCACATTCATCGTTAGAATGAGTGATCATTACTGTATCTGTGCCCTTCCTGGACCTGAATATTTCCCTGCTTCTCAGCACTGCACTAGCTCTGGATACTTAATACGCAGTAGCTGGAAGTAGGCAACGTATAAATGGCTTGGAAAGCAGAAGGACATTAATAATGTTATCATTTGCAAGGCAAGCTGAAACTTGTGGCTGCCTCACAAACAAAGAAAAAAAGAACCCTTCAGTATGAAAACAGCAGAGGACAATGGAAACATGTCTTGGCCTCAGCAGAAGAAACCAATGAAACCGGGACATCATGCCTCCAGGCACGTTCTCCTTTATCCCTGGAGCCACGCACTGCCTGGCTGCCTGACAACTTCTGAGGTACGGCTGAAATACCTATGACTGCTATTTCCCAAAATCATGACCTCATTTGAACATTCTGTTTAAAATGTATGTGAGAGTGCAATATTAAAGCAAACTGCTTTTAAGAGTCGCCCGTGAGGGCTTGGGGCCACTAACTCTATGAATCAGAGACCTGAACGCTGCTCAGCGTCTTACAAAAGACCTGTAATCAGTGCCATCTACTCATTTCCGGAGGACCTTAAAGCATGCAGAAAGGATTTAAAGAAAAAAAAAAAAAAACCCGAATGAAGCATTTTCTCATATAGCAATTTCTCAGGAAGGAAAAAATATCCCCAAGAACCATTCCATTTCTCTTTCCAACCTGGAGATTATGATCTCCATTATTATAAAGCATTTGACAAATTTGAGGATTAAAGAAACACTTCCCTATGCAATTTCAGAAATCTCCCTCAATGTGTCCTCTGGCAGTAAATTAATATCCACATACTATTCAGAGGAGACACAGCATGTTCCGATGGTCTTCTTCGGGAGGTAAATAATACTACCCTGATTATCTGGCAGGAGAGAGCCATCAACAAAGAACTCAAAGCAAACAAAGCAGCTCGCAAGGCAAAATCGCCCAACGTCTGGCCCTTCTAATACACTTCACGACAGCCTCCTTTAGCGGACAGTTTGATAGGAAGTTCACTTAGCATTATCTATCTAGGCACAAATAAATTCCGGTAGAGGTTAAGGACACTAATCCCAAATACCCCAAGTCCTCCATTCCTTCTGAAATAAGAATGAAGTATCTTAGGAGTAACTGTTTCTCCTTGCTTCATGTACCAGCCACGTCATCAGCTTGTCCTAGTTAATATCTATTATGTGACTGCTGTGTACAAGATATGATGCAGTGCTCCTTAGGATTCAGTAAGTTTTAGGTAAGTCCCTTCCCTCTGAGGATTGAACAGGCTACTGGGAATGTAATATATACACACACTAATAAAAACAACAACAACAACTGGGTGTAAATATGAAGAAGGCTATGAATGTTATGAAATCACATGAACTTTAAATCGTTGGTGATTCAGGAGGCATCACCAGGGAACATGGCTCTTACTGAGCAATGAAAGGGACAAGTTGGCTTTCTTCCAGCAGCTGGCTTTTCTCTCCAACAACCCCGGCTTAGTACATAGAGTACATAGAGTGCTCAGAACACAAGGACATGAGTTCAGCTCCCCAGCATTCCAGTAAAGAAGGATCCCAAGGCATCCTGGCTAGGCAGTCTAGCTGATTTAAATTGGTGGGTTCCAGGCTAAGTGAGAAGTGCTATCTCAGAAGTAAGGTGAAGAGTAATAGAGGGAGACACCCCAAGTTGACCTCTGGCCTCTAGACACACACACACACACACACACACACACACACACACACACACACATACACACACATACACACAAACACATACACACACAGACACACACACACACACACACACACACACACAAGTGCGGGACAGAGACAGAGAAGTGGGGAGGGAGGGAAGGAGAGGGAGAGGAAGAAGGAGAGGGAAAGGACAAGGAGAGAGGGAGCAGAGGTGAGAAAGTGCCTGGAGTGACTGGGCAAGAGTAAGGGAAGAAAGAGTCAGAGTTGGACGGGAAACACTGGCGCATGGAAGCATCATGAGAGTGCATATTTGTGATGAGGGTGGAGCCTGGCTCCTTCCAAAGAATAGAATTAGAAACGGTTCAAGGCAAAGGGCTTGGAAAGGACATTTAAAGACAAGACAGAGGAATGGGAGCTTGGCAGGAAGTCAAGAAGGAAGTTCCCAGGAACATATAAACCAGGACTTAGAGCATCTGTGCCCACATTTTTTTTTTTTTTGGTTTTTCAAGACATGGTTTTTCTGTGTAGCTATGGCTGTCCTGGAACTCACTTTGTAGACCAGGCTGGCCTCGAACTCAGAAATCCACCTACCTCTGCCTCCCAAGTGCTGGGATTAAAGGCGTGCACCACCACCGCCCGGCTGTGCCCACATGTTATGAAAGGGCCAGATGGTTCAGTGGAGTACGGACACTTGTCACCAAGCCTGATGATCTGAGTTCAGTCCCTGGAACCCACAAGATGAACCCAGAGAATCAATTCCTACAAGTTACCCTCTACAGGAGCACCATACCGTGCCTGCCCCTGCAAACACACACACACACACACACACACACACACAAATGGGAAAAATCTACAAAGAAACACATAAAAACACAAAGGATCAATTGATAAAAGATTATGTTGTCTAGCACAGGAGGAGCCCATTAAACAATGAAGAGATACTGAACTGTTTCACAAAAAAAAAAAAAAAAACCAGTTTCCTTACCTGCTTAACCTGAAATATAAAAGAACACACTCATATAGACTATACTCACAAACATACTCACACTCACCAGTATTAGAGAGACAGAGACACAGACCAGTTTACAGAGAAAATACCCAAACTCAAATAAAATTGGCAGATACCAAAGCCAACTGTCCATGCACAATGGTGATGTGGTGAAGAAGTTACACGGAGAATGAAGGTGTCTCCGCGTCCTGTTTACATTTGAGAACGATGTTCTCAGAACCCAAGAGCCTATTCGGAATTTGTCTGTCAGACTGCCTTGTCCTTTCCCCCAAGAGGTTGAGAAACTCAGGCAGATAAACACACCGACCTTCCAACAATCCAATAAAGACGAAGGACTAGGTTTTTGTCCTTTTGAAGTAGGCAGTCAGATAGCCTGCTTCTAAAGGACAACTCTGCATCTTGCCCCTGATTCTGAATTCTGCCCCTTTACCCAGACAATTTTGTGGTTCGCTGACTATAATGAACCATTTAACATCAGGGCATAGCTGTGGTGGATAATGCTTTACATACTGAATATTAGAAGAGATGTGGACAAGAGACTTCCCTTCCAACATTTGGGGGTAGAGCCCATTTCCCTGCCATCTTTAATAAAGTAAACTGCAACAACAACAACAACAACAAAAAATGACTGAGAAAACCCAGTATTTCTTCCTAGCTGGTTTATGCTTTTGGCTACCCTGTTCTGCTATATGAAGGAGATGATTACCAGGGGCTTCTCTGCTTCTATAGCAATAACAGGGCTAAGAGACAGCCTGACAGTCTCCATTCTCCCTAAGTCTCAGATCCAATTATAATGCACCAAAATGTCCTTCATCAGAATTAGCCAGTGACTCAACACTTATTAGTAGCAAATATAAAAAATGGCCCCTGGAAGGAGTATCCATCTTAGGATACTACAGGCCATCATTTATCTCAAAGAGGCTTCAAAGATATCTATTCTAGATTCAAGCTGTGCATGGGCTTAATACAGTAGTCCAGATCTTGTTCATAAGTGAAATGAGCCAAGCAACCATGTCACACTCAAAGGATGTCTAGACTCAGATGTGTTCCATCAGAGGAAAACAACAGACTCGTCTTGTTTTATCTGAAATGCATACCTTCCTCTACAAAAAGACACTTGCTACCACCCCAAGTTCTATACGACAGGCTACCCTCCTTCTCAGTGCATGGTAACAAGGGCCAGGACATCTGGGGTCACAACCTAGCCTGCCCCTTACCCACTCCCTCTGACCTATAAAGATATTTTCATTCAAATGAAAGAAAGTAACTATGGGTTTTCTTCTTATCTAACAGCAAAAAGAGTGGTAGGCTCTCCCCTCGGTCACATACCATATATGACACCCTGACAGCATCCTGGATGGCTTTATTGGACTGGAGCATCATTCAGGATGTCTCCCTACTGAATTCCCTTCCTGCTACATTGCCTCACGGGAAGTTTGCTTACTGTTCATTTTACAGGTATCAGTAGTTAAATCATTTTTAAATGGTAAAAGCAGATTTATATTCCTAGTGACAATGGTATCTTTATTTTTAAAAATTATAAGGCAACAATAAAAATGTAGGCATTTAAATCAAATAAACATAATGTTAGGTCATTCACAGAATAACAATGAACGACGCCCACCAGCAGGTAAAACTCTAGGCAAGGATTCTGTCACCAATGGAACCGACAGGGAAGTCACAGCCCCTGCTTCAAGCCAGAGTTGGAAAGGAAAGTGTATGTGCTCCATAATAAAAGGGAGTCTGTGGTGTAGATGTTTACAACAGGCAGCTAAAATGATCACAAAATGGCTTTTTGTTTCTCTTTAGGACAGCAGTTCTCAACCTGTGTGGCACAACCCCTTTGGGGGGTCAAACAACTCTTTCACAGGGGTCACCTAGGACCATCAGAAAACACAGAGATTTACATTATGATTCACAACAGTAGCAAGTTTACAGTTATGAAGTAGCAACGAAATAATTTTATGGTTGGGGTCAGCACAACACGAGGAACTGGATGTTTCCAGGAGAACTGGATATGAACAAGGTATTATCTAATATAAACGATAAAGTAAGGCAGCCTTTGCAACATTTTCTCTTTCCTCTCTAATGAGGTGGGACACAACAAAACCCAATTAAGTGACTACAAAGGTTCACCAGCACATCTGAAACTTTTACTAGATATTTGCTTTTTTTTATTTAATAAGTTTTACTCTACAGAAACAGAGTCACATAAAAACCATTAGTTTTATCTAAGTGGCATACATTTCATATATATATATATATATATATATATATATATATATATATATATATATATATATATATATATATATATATATATTATCATATCTAACATGGGAGGACACAGCAGCAGTTACCATACCACCACATGATTGTGGAAATACACAGGAGGTCCTAGAAGCAACTGAGTGACTCCCATAGGACCCATGTCCTCACAGGGGTCAAACTGGACAGCTAAGTACAAAAAGAGGGTATTTTAAATATTTTTTCCCAAACAACAAAAGACAGGCTGATTTCCTTCTTTCTTCTTTCTTTTTTTAAAGATTTATTTATTTTATTTATATGAGTACACTGTCTATCTTCAGACACACCAGAAGAGGGTATCAGATCCCGTTATAGATGGTTATAAGCCACCATGTGGTTGCTGGGAATTGAATTCAGGACTTCTGGAAGAACAGTCTGTACTTTTAACCACTGAGCCATCTCTCCAGCTCCCAACCCCCACGCCGATTTCTTTCTTAACCTAAGATTCCAAGAAGTTTTCCTTGGATGTCTGTGCTCCTTGCTTCCATTTTTACAAATTCTAGTGAATATTCTTATTGGGGAAAAAGAAATCAAAAGACACAGAACTTTTCAAAAAGGCATAAAGTTTATGAGCCTGAAAATGGCCTCTGAAATTGCCTGTTCATGCAGCAGTGAGGTACACATCATTTGCCCTTTGCCTCTTTTGTTCTTTGCCCCTTAGGAACTGTTCTGCAAGGCTCTGCCTCCCAATCCCCCAGTTAGCACAATGCTGTGGCCTCCTCACAGAAAGAGAAAAAGGGTCTACAGGTACACAAGGGTTCCCATCATCATCACACTACGCATGCTGGTAGCAGGGCGCAGAACTAAATACAGAGTGCTGACCTCTTCATAGAAGAGGTGCAACCCCAGATTATTATTATCATTATCATTATTATTATTATTATTATTAACAACATCATCGTTATCACCACCTCTCTCCAATAAGTAAAAAACTCAATTAAAATCTCACCCTCTAAGCTCCACAAGTTCCATCACAGCCAGTTTTTTTCATGCTTAACGATTTTCTCATTAAATGCAGTAATTTCTTACAAATTGCACTAATAAAAGTAAGTCCTGCTGGGTGTTCCCTCCCTTCTTAAATGCTGTCTTTTCATTGATGTGTTAAATTAAAACTGCAGGCGCAGGGAGCAGAGTAAACGCAAGTCTTTATTGTCAGATTCTATTTCTAAGGACTATGAGAGCTCTCTTGTTTTATTTTTGTTTTTATTTGTGTTAACTGTGAGTCCTACTTCTGTAGCTACAAGAAAGGAAGATATTGAAGGTCTCTCAACCTTAGTTTACCCTGTAGAATAAAAATGGTAGTGTGAGCTAAGAAGAAACTAGAAAAATGACATCCAGTGAGGTTGTAGGCTGTGAACTCAACCATATGTTAAAAAGCATAACAATATATCATTTTAAAAATCTGGATGGATAGTATTCCTCATCTTAAACAGTTTGGTTTTAAGATCAGATCTCCTCTGGGGCCGATGGCAATTTTAAATTTCATGGTCAATGGAAGAACTCCATAGCATCTTATGATTTTTTTTTCATTAAAAACACATATGTTAAACATTAAAAGCCCACTGAACATTTCTCAGAAAGCATAAAGATCATCAATTAACACAAGAAACATAGCAACATAGCAGTGTAATATAAAACAAAGATTATCCGCTCTCTGAAATGACTCACCTTCTTCAGCCCCAGAAAAAAGAAATACATTTGAAGAGAGAAAACAAACAAACAAACAAACAAACAAACAAACAAAAACCTACACCAAGCTACCAAAAGAAAGCAAGCAAAGGAAGACATTCTCGTTAAATAAGCAAGCGATGACTTTTGGCTCATTTATATAAACTGTACGCCAGATGGTTATGTACAGTATATGCCATACTCCTAAAAGAATGCACTGGGCTCAGTGAGAGGCAGGAAGGGAAGAGAAAGATGGCTTCCACAAGTTCCTAAGGTCCCAGAACTCTTACACTTGGCAAAAGTTACTAAGTAAAAGAGATATGGGGAAATTAAAAGCCTTACCACCATGGTCGGGTCCTATTCCAGATGGACAGTAAGAACAGAGTGAATGCAAGGTGACAGTGTTTTGCAATAACTGCCTGGATTCTACCTAAGTAGGTGTTGATGTCATCCACTACTGCAGGGATGACATCAGGGATAAAGCAGAAGGAAGCAAGTAGCCATAGTAACAGCATAGCTGAGAGGAGACAGTCTGGAACAGGAGACCAATCTGGCAGGGGGATCCAATTAAAACTTGGTAATTGAATGAAATTGAAATTCATGTATCAGTTGACACTACAGAGTGAGTGATGAGTCAGCCTCCACACAGGCAGCCAGCCAGCAATGAAAGGTGCCTCTGTGCACACTACAGGCAGAGGCAGCACACTGCTTACACAGCGCATCAAGAATCTGCGTCACTCTTGAAATATCACTACCAGGCATTTTTGAAAACCATATTCTACATAAATCCTCTAGAACTCCATTAACACCCTTTGTTAATATAGCTCCTTTCCTTAAGAACTCCTCAGATCATCTCCTTTTTCTCTCATTTACATTATTTTCTATTGCTTAATGAAGAACATTTAATATCTAGAGTTCAAAATATAGAAAAGCTATATTTCTCTATGTGGTAGTTAATCTTCTTTGCCAACTCTCTTGGAATCACCTAGGAAACTTATCTCTGTTGTATCTTTGAGGGAATTTCCAGAGTTTAACTGGGAGAAGACCATTTTCAATGTGAGTAGTTGTGTTTTGAAAAGGAATAGCCCCACAGACTCATATGCTTGGTCACTAGGGAGTGGCACTATTAGGAAGTCTGGCCTTTTTGGAGTAGGTGTGGCCTTGTTAGAGGAAGAGTGTCACTGGGTATGTGCTTTGAGATTTCCAATACTCAAGCCAAACCCAGTATCTTTCTCTTCCTGCTGCCTGGGGATCAAGATGTAGAACTCTCAGCTACCACTCCAGCACCTTGTCTGCCTGTCTGCCACCATGTTTCCCACCATGATGATAATGGACTAAGGTTCTGAACCTGTAGGCCACCCCCAATGAAATGTTTTCCTCTATAAAAGTTGCTGTAGTGAGAGTGTGTCTCTTCCTTCACAGAAACAGAACATTAACGAAGACATAAGTGACAACTCATGGACTGGGTCCTAGACTGAAAATAAGAGAAAACAAGCAGAGACCAGCATTCATGTCTCTCTGACTCCTGGCTGTGGCTGCAGTGTGAGCAGCTACCTCACATCCTGCTGCCATGCTTTCCCTACTACTAAGGACAGTCTCCCTATAAACTGTGAGTCAAAATAAAGAATTTCTTCTGCAAGATGCTGCTGTCAAGAATTGTGCCACTGCAGTAAGAAAAGTAACTAATATGTTCTATTTCTTCCTTCTTAGGTTTAGAATTTGGAAACTGATTGAAATAATCAAAGAAAAAATTCTGGTGCAACTCAAAAATTCAAATTTTTGTTCCTTCCAAGCTCTCATCTGTTAGAGTTAACAACACGAACAAAGTAGCCCGCTGTGAGCTGGCAGTGTGCAGGCAGCAGAGGAAAACATTTTAGTCATTTTGTCTCACTGGTGATGGACTCACTAACTATATTACCAGGATAATGAATTACACTATAAGAAAACAATAACTAGACATTACTACCTATAGACTCTGAAAGCACAGGCATTTTCAGGGTAAAGATAATGGGTTTTTGTTTTGTTTTTCAGATAGAAAAGCATGAGCAAGCATAGACAGAAAAGAAAGCTCACGTCAGGAAGGGATCACTGGGAACACTGTTGGAGTACAGGTTTCACAGAAGAGACCACGAGAATGATGTGTCTGAGAGGTAGCATGGCAGTAAGTCTTAGATGATGGACTGATTTCAAAGACATGGTGCATGATTAAAAAGGGCTGACCTGCATAGTCTAAGCTAAATCTGTACAAACGCATGGGCTAGACTGAGGATAAGAACTTTATGGAAAACTAACTTAGGATGCTGGATCTGACCCGTGGTGAAAGAATGATAGCTTGGGATAGCACAGAAGAAGTTAGGATGGAAAGATCTGAGAGAATGAATTTAGAAATGAAGGGAACTTAAAAGTGACTCCGAACTGGTCTAAGACAGTCGGACAGTAAAGGGACAAAAATAACAAAAACTTTTTTGGGGAAGGTGCCACCAACACCACGAACATTAAAAAGTGTTCAGGGTACTTTGGGGGGCCTCTTACCCAACCTTTATGACCTACCCTTAGGCATTTCCTCAGCCTGCTGCTCACCTGCTTTCCCTCTACTACATAACATTTCCCCTGCACGCCTCCCTTGCTGAAGGATCACATCCAGTCTCATGGCTTTATAGATCGGTTCTGTGGTCACTTCCCCGGAAGTATTTAAGTCCAGATCTGATAACCAACATCACATGCCACTCCGATCTTATCCACGGCAATTCCTTCTAGATGCTCAAGGCATGAGTCACCCTTCCTCTTCCCAGACCTGATCAGCAAAACTGCCAACTGTCCACTCAAACCCCATCAAGACTTCTTCTCACTAATCCTTGCTTCCCACCCCCACCTCCACCCCCTCCCCTCCACGCACCAGGATGATTTAACCCAGTATTCAATCATCTGCCTCAGCTATGTCTACCTCTTTCACGGAGGCATAAGACACAGGTCAATCAGATCCCCTCGGGCTCATCGCCCTTCAGTGGTTTCCTGAAGATCCAGATCTCTGTGATACCTGTCCAGCTACTGCTCTAACCCCTTCTCCTTCTGTCCTCCAGGGACCACAGTGGCTTTCCTGAAGAGGAGCCGTGCATGGTCTGCTTTAGAGGAGCATGTTGTTCCTGCCTGCAAACACAATGAGCACTCACTGGACTCTTCCTTCCACAACAGTGAGGTCTCCGACCCTTTGCATAATAGCACAGAATATCTTACTACAGAAGGCCCAGTCCTATCATTCTGTATAATCTCCCTTTACAATACTGTAATCAGCTGGATAGATTTCTCCCAAAATTCATGTCCATTTTAGAACCTGACAATGTGACCTTATTTGGAAATAAGACCCTTGGAGACATAATTAAGATTAGGTAACTAAGCAACAGCAAATTTAGACACAAATACATATGACTAATTCCATGTTAGAAGGAAGCAGTGACTATAGTAATATATCATAAGCCAAGAACCCCAAGCACAACAAGGTGTCAACAAAAGTTACACAGAGCCACTAAACATATTCCCCTTGAGTCCTCAAAAGAAACAAAATTTGCCAAGCATTGAGTTCAGGCTTCCAGTCTCCAGAATGGTGACATCAATCTTCGTTGTTTTGTCTTTTCTTTTCTTTTCTTTTCTTTTTTTTTTTTTTTTTAAATTGATCAATATGTTATTAACAGCATCCAAGAACACATCTACAATTCCTGTACCTAAGACTCAGGGATCATTCCTGAAGAGGGGGCAGAAAGATTGTAAGAGCCAGAGGAACAGGAAGTTGGCTGTGAGATTATGTCTCCTAAAAATGTCAGAGAAGCTATACAAGAAGCAATCTTCCCCAGGGAAAAGCATGCAACTAGTTCTCCAACACCAAATGATCAGCCCTAAAAACATACGTAGGAGTAGCAGTATACAATCCAAACAGGTTGTATTTATATACATACATGCATTCCCAACAACAATTGAGGAAAAAGTGGCCATGAATTTGAAGCATTCTCTGATGCTTTAAGTCAATTTGTCTAACTCAGCTCCAGGAGCGCTAGGAAACTACTAGGTACAAGTCACTATGGAGCACACACAGTATTTTGTTTGCTAACTATCTGTGTCTTGCCAATTATAACTGGCTTACAGACAACATTCAACAAAACTTTGCTAAGTCCATGAACAAACGATCCAAGTCTCACTGGTCTAATCCTCTAAAAGCACTTGGAATGAAGGCGCTTTCTTGGAGTTCCTTTAATTTAAAATAACACACTGTATATTTGATGCTTGCTATTCACTTAAGGAAGCAGTCTCCAGCTCCTTTTAATTTTACAGAAATGGAAACAGTTTCAATGATGTTTAATGGATTAAGAAAATCCACAAAGAATGAGCTATGTAAGAAACTATATACAACACAAGGGTTGAGGCATATCCAATATGATCGTAATTATATGTAGACACACTGCCTTGGTTTCTTTTCCTGTTGCTGTGATAAATTACCCTGGGAAAAGCAACTTGAGAGGGAAAGGATTTATTTTGCTCATAATTCAGGTTACAATTCTTCAGTGTGGAAGTCAAGGCTACAAGAACTTGAAACAGTAAGTCATACTACACATCCATGCTCAAGGGCAGAACGCAATAAAGTAATGAATGTATTTTTGTCTTTAGCTAGATTTTTCTACACTAACACAGTCCAGAATGGAATAGTGTCATCCACAGTGGGCAAGTCTTCCCACCTAGTTAACATAATCACGATAATCCCCCATAGACACACCAACCACCCTAATCTAGACAGTCTCTTGTTGAGGTTCCTTTCACAACAAAGTCGAGACTGTCTTACAACTATCTAGAACTCCAAACCAGAGAGCCCACACCTTCTTATGACCTTCTCCCTCAGGTACCAGGCACACTTGCTGTAATGCAGCCTACATTATCCTGTATGTATCTTCTAACTCACATGCAGACAAAATACTTAACACAAATAAAAGTCATTTTAAAAAATTGTAACATATCATACTACCTCATTAATATGTTCAATTTTTATTTTAAGCATCAATTAAAAATAACTTTAAAAATAATTTTATTAATTTTTTGTTGTCTTTTCTGTCTTTTGGGGTGGGGTGTGTGTGTGTGTGTGTGTGTGTGTGTGTGTGTGTGTGTGTATGTGTGTGTATGTGTGTGTAAGCTTTTGCCTCCTATATGTATGTGCACCTTGTGCCTTCCTCATACCCTAAAAAGTCAGAAGTCAGAGTAGGACACTCTGGAACTACAGTTACAGATGGTTCTGAACCACCTCCAATCCCTCAAAAATTCATTTTAGGGTGCTAGAAAAAGGGCTCAATGGTTAAGAGCCCTGGCTACTATTCCAGATGACCCAGGTTCAACTCCCAGCACCCATATGGCAGCTCACAACTGTCTAAAACTTCAGCTCCAGGATCTGACCCTCTTTAAATGGTCTCTGCAGGTACCTACTTATACACACATGGCATTCACACACACACACACACACACACACACACACACACACACACATATAATATATATATATATATATATATATATATATATATATATATATATATATATATAATATGTATATATATTCGCACATAAATATATATTTTTACATATATATGTAAAAATTTTTAATAAACATTTTTAAATATATTGAAAAGAAAAGAAATGGAACAAATTATGGAATAATACATCCTAGATTATTCCATATGCATTTTCTTTTCAGTACATAAGATAAAAGAATAAACATGAGCTTAATAAAAGTGGCATAAAAGAAAGCCCAGATGAAAGGAGTAACAAACCAACAACTCTGTCATTTATAAACACTGGTCTAAGACCCGACACACTAAAGCATCTACTGTCATTAAAATTCTGTTTGTGTCTCACAAGGAATGACCTTTATGCTCTAAGAAATTCTGAAATCTATATAATATTTCCTACCCCAAGTATCCTCACCTTTTAACAATATGAACAAATTCTTTTTGAAAGGTAGAAGGTTCTAAAAACAAGTATAAACCTTGCAACAAATGTATCTGAGCTCATTTTTCTAAAACTACACTACCCTGTGACCAGGTTTTCTTTTTGGTGCCGTGTAGGAATTCACTTCTGTCTCTTAGTAAGTGACGAAGATTACAAAGGTCTCACTAGCTCAAAAGCTCTCAAGGTGAATAACTTTCAATACCTAGCACTAGATAGAAAATCAACAAAGACATGCACCAGAACAAATGATCAGCCAAACTAACACTCCCAGAACCTTTCAGCTAAGGTCAGCAGAATGCACTCTCCTAGTTAGGCCACAGGGAACATGTCAGAGGAAACTGTGGTAAGCCATAAAAGGTCCCAGGAAAAGGCCCCACACTATTCCTAATGCTTTTTAATCATAGCAGAATTTACTTCAAAATCAACAGTGAGTTGAAAATTTCCCAGTATTTGAAAAATTCAAAATACATTTATTGCTCGGCATAATGGCACATGTCTGTAATCCCAGAACCTGGGAAGCTGAGGGAAAAAGAAATGAGTTCAAGGCTAGACTGATGTATAGGATATAGTACGTTCAAGGGAAGCCTGAACTACATAATTAGACCCTGATTCAAAAGGAAAAACCAAACAAATAAAACAAATGTTTTAAAATAACTCAGGGGTCAAAAAAAAGTCACAAAAGATACCAGAAAATGTTAAAAACTAAGCTTACAACACACAATTTAGGATGTACGGCTGAGGAACTGCCCAGACTGGATGTCTGGCTGTAAGAAAAGACCAGCAAGCCCAGGTTACATACTGAGCTCCAAACCAGTGAGAGGCCTAGAATTTAAAACCAAGGTGAATACTGACACAGCCCTTGGTTGAAAGTAAGTCCCTGAAGGAAGATACCAGCCCCTTGGGGCACAGGCCCTGGAGAATCTGAGGTGGACGTGACCTGAAAGCCTGCTCCTGAGCATACAGATCTTCCACAGGGCCCAAGTTCAATCTCATCAGGTGGCTCGCAACTTCCTGTATCTCCAGCTCTAGGATCCAAAGCTTCTGTGGGTGTCCACACACATGTGGTGCACACACATACAACACACACACATTTACATAATTAATAGCAACTTTTTAAAAAGGCAAGTCACAGACAACATATTTACAAATCATATTTGATAAGTAATTTAACCAGAATATACATATCTCTGTATCTCAATATAATAAAACTGGTTAAAAGTCATCAAAAACTTGGAATGTCAATTCATACACACAAACACACACACACACACACACACAAAAGATACACGAATAGTTTACAAACAGCTACACTTTAAAACATAATGAAATATCGAAATAGAAGATAACACAGGTTATCAAATCTCAACAGAAACACTGTTTGTATGTATGATAGCCTTCTTTTTACGAGTGTGGCTGCTTCTGAAAGTTAAAATGGGATCACTGAGACAGCTCATTGAGTGGGACTGCCTGATAACTTGGGGTCAATCCCTGGAACTCACTGTGGAAGAAAAAGAACAACTTCCTTTGACCTCCATACAGGGCATGAGGCAAGTCTGCAAGCATACATACACATGTGTGCACACACACACACACACACACACATGAACATGCACACATCTACACAAACACACATATAAACACGTACACACACAAATATTAACAATAATAATAATACATTAAAATATTTTTTCAGAAAGTTCAACACACGCTAAGCACCCTTGCATACAAATGTCAGAGCAGCACAACCTGAAACAATGCACGTGTCCATCATGGATAAACATGAGGTGGTGTTCCTCAAGTGGTAAGCAGGTCAAAGGTAAGGGTCTGCTGACTGACGTACAGGGGTCAAGTTCTGCTATACACTAATGCGGTTAACCTCGAAAACATGATCAGTCAAAAGCTGGAAGCAAAACACTGCCAGTGAACGATTCCACTAGATTTTTCTAGAAAAAGCACTTCACTTCAGACAGAAAGTATTTGCTCACGGTGGGATGAGAAGCAAGAACCGACTCCAGGCAGACACGAGGAGCTTCTAGGGAAAGAAAACATTTTTTCCACTGGACTGCAGGGTGACAGAAAAGCTCTATCGTAAAAGCTCCCCTAAAACACACTTACAGGGAGACCTTACAGCACAAACATTTCCTTCCAAACAGCTGTAGAGAGCCGGCACCAACAGTGACTACAACCTACACAGGAGACTTCTGGAGGCAAACCTCAGTGGGGAAACACTGCACGTCTCTCCTAGGGAACAGCCACCGAGGCTCAGCTGGAAAACCAGCCCCGATGTATACAAAAGACTACAGGAAATGACAGAACAGGAAGAATGGCTCTTGTTCAATAGAAGCTCATTTTTACAGCCATCTCTGCTGACACCATTCCTAATCTCTGCTAAACTCTTCTGTGCGGGAATCAAACGCCTTTCCCACTGCTGACCCAGGAAGCAAGCATGTGCCATTTTTAGTTTCAAGTCCCACGGAGCTACGCATGGCCCTAAGAGGACCAACTGTCCGGATCTTACTCGCCACCCCTTCCTGTGTCAGCGTATTTTTTGGCCTTGGGCTTACAATCTGAAAGAGGAGGACCACTTTTATTAATTTAAGTGAGACTCCAAACTGCTTCTCAGCTCCTCTCAACACATTTCAGCTGATTAGTGCCCATCTTAACAAAAGTCTAACATTCTTTCCTAAGCATCTTAATTGGTTAAGAGCTTCTGTTGTTTGCCACTAGCAGTCACTTTAAGTCATTGATTAAAGCAGTTTGCACATCAGCACAGAAATCAGTTTTCTTTTCCACCAGCTGGGCCTGAGAAGCAGTCCTTTTTTTTGTTTGTTTTGTTTTTCGAGATAGGGTTTCTCTGTATAACCCTGGCTGTCCTCGAACTCAGAAATCCACCTGCCTCTGCTTCCCAAGTGCTGGGATTAGTCTTTAAGACAGCCCAATTCAAGCACCAAGTGCAACAGTCTGCAAGGCAACCATCCACTATGCAAAGAAGGCCCAGGATCTACAGACAGCGGAGGGGGGGGGGCGGGCAAACTGCCATAAGTAAGCACTTCACTGCTTTCTGCCTTATAAACCGTACTGCGTGCAAGTACAAACTCTGGCGGCAAGCTGAATGACATGCCCTTTCCTCCTAAGTACCTACAAACTCT
Source organism: Mus minutoides (assembly GCA_902729485.2). Lineage (NCBI taxonomy): Eukaryota > Metazoa > Chordata > Mammalia > Rodentia > Muridae > Mus > Mus minutoides. Next base: position 52,002 of record CACVCL010030270.1, read on the forward strand.
GCATTTCCAGAGCCCACCTAGGAGTGTCACGCCCTGTCTTGCCCTGTCTCCTTGACGGCAGACTTCACCAATGCAAGCTGCTGGTTTAGTATGTAGAAGGAAATGTCTGTGTAGATACTGGCCTCTTCTAATTATCTGATGCAGGAAAGGCAAAGTTCTACACTTTGGAAACTGGAAAGATGGCTCAAGTATTAAAAACACTGATTGCTCTTCCAGAGGACCTACGTTCAATTCCCATCACCCACGTGGCAGCTCACCACTTCCTTGTAACTCCAGTTTCAGGGGATCTGATGCCTTCTCCTGTCAGGACCTTCACAGGTGCTGTACCCACGATGCACAAATATGCATGCATGCAAAATGTACATATACATAAAAATAAATCTCAAAA
>CACVCL010030273.1:0-52332 GCA_902729485.2 Mus minutoides
TAAGATCAAGAATTAACAAATGGGACTTCATAAAATTGCAAAGCTTCTTTAAGGCAAAGGATACTGTCAAAACAAAACAACAACCAACAAATTGGGAAAAGATCTTTACCAATCCTACATTGGATAGAGGGATAATATTCAATATATACAAAGAACTCAAGAAATTAAACTCCAGACAATCAAATGACACTATTAAAAAATGGAATACAGTGCTGAACAAAGAATTTTCAACAGAGGAAACTTGAATTGTTAAGAAGCACCTAAATAAATGTTCTACATCATTAGTCAAGAGAGAAATGCAAATCAAAACAACCCTGAGATTCCACCTCATACTAGTCAGAATGGCTATGATCAAAAACTCAAGTGACAGCAGATACTGATGGGGATGTGGAGAAAGAGGAACACTCCTCCATTGGTGATGGGATTGCAAGCTGATACAAACACTCTGGAAATCAATTTGGTGCTTGTCTTAGTCAGGGTTTCTATTCCTGAACAAACATCATGACCAAGAAACAAGTTGGGGAGGAAAGGGTTTATTCTGCTTACACTTCCATACAGCTGTTCAACACCAAGGAAGTCAGGAATGGAACTCAAGCAGGTCAGGAAGCAGGAGCTGACGCAGAGGCCATGGAGGGATGTTCTTTACTGGCTTGCTTCCCCTGGCTTGCTCAGCCTGCTCTCTTATAGAACCCAAGACTGCCAGCCCAGAGATGGTCCCACCCACAAGGGGCCTTTCCCCCTTGATCACTCATTGAGAAAATGCCTCACAGCTAGATCTCATGGAGGCATTTCCCCAACTGAAGCTCCTTTCTCTGTGATAACCCAGCTGTGTCAAGTTGACACAAAACCTAGCCAGTACAGTGCTTCCTCAGAAAATTGGACATAGTACTACTGGTGGATCCAGCTATACCATTCCTGAGCATATAACCAGAAGATGCTCTAACATGTAATAAGGACACATGCCGACTATGTTCACAGCAGCTATATTGCTAATAGCCAGAATCTGGAAAGAACCCATTATGCAACAGAGTAATAGATGCAGGAAATGTGGTACATTTATATAATGGAGTACTACTCAGCTATTAAAAACAATGACTTCTTGAAATTATTAGGCAAATGGATGGAACTAGGAAATATCACCCTAAGTGAAGTAGTTCCAAGTCTGTGTGCTTTGGTAATATGGGAGGAAGAAATATGGAGACAGAGTATGGAGCAGAAAATGAAGGAAAGGCCATCAAGAGACTGCCCCACCTGGAAATGCATCCCATATAGTCACCAAATCCCGACACTATTGTGGATGCCAAGAAATGCTTGCTGATAGGAGCCTGTTATAGCTGCCTCCTGGGAAGCTCTGCCAGAGCCTAATATATACAGAGGTAAATGCTCACAACTAACCATTGGACTGAGCACATTTGATCATTGATCACCCATATTTGATCATATTGTATGCTAGCAAAACTCATATTGCACTCCACAAATATACATGACTATTCTGTATTAATAAAAAAAATTTTATGGGCAAAAAAAATTCTGCCATAAACCTCTACATTCAAGTACATATATATTCATGCACAATGACACATGTCATACATACACATGGACACATACCTAACACACACACAAACACACACATACACATGGGAATAAAAAAATGTTGGTTGGTTAGAGGAATGTCTTTTTTAAAGAGCTTAATTGCAACATTCCATATTACTTCAAAACAACTCATGGTATTTGATAAATATATTTTATCTGACAACTGAAATAAACAATTTTGACAAAACATTTTTGCCTTGTCATCAAAAGGGGGTTACAAAGCAAAAGTTTAGTTGGATTGAAAGTACAATTTGCATATTGAATGTAGGTATTAGATGGCTAGTAGATACAGAAGCCAGTTTACATTGGGTTTATGAGTAAGTCAAAGGTGAAACATAAAAAAACACTTTGATCAATGTCAAACAAAGTGGAGAAAGGGAGGAGAGGGCTGAAGGAGGTTAGAAAGGAGGGATGTCTCGGCACAAGAGCCAGAGCAGTGAGAGACAGTGCTTAAAGATGCTGCAGGCAACTATTAGTAAAAAGAACTGCACTGAAGAAAGTGGTGTTATGGACAGTGAAGCATTCAAAGGAAATTGGGTGCCATGCATAACAGCTCCTTTTCTAGGGATTGGCATGGGTTAAAGTTTTATTTTATTTATATGGAGTTTGAAGGGAAAGATGGACTGAGAAGTGGAAATGTCCTAGAGATGTTAAACTATTGGTATGAGACTGGACAGAAGGCCAAAAATGACCTTTTGCAAATTACATATATTGATTTCTGAAGCAAACCAACTAGAAGCTGTGAAATTGTTCCTAGAAGCACAGGGACAGAGTTGTATTCGTAATCTCCAAAACTGATTTCAAAATAGCATTTTTAATATGATTTTGCCAAATATCCTTGACAAAGGCATCAGACCACATATAACTAATTTGAAAAGAGTGTTATAGAGCACAACCTGAATAATGTGGTGAGCTGTATAATGTACAAGTCATGCAAATATATCTACAGACAGAAAGGGTCACACTGAGTCATTGAGGGAGAGAAACTGACCAAAAGAAACTAGAGATGAGAAAGGAGGAGATAGGAACAGGAGGGGGAAGGGGCTTTAAAAATCTGGACAGTGAAGAATACTCTCTCCTCATTCTGAGGATTCCTGTAAAATTAATTTTCCTTTTGTTAAATTTCCCTAACAATATAAGAAAAATATCTTCCACTTATGTGAATGTGTTAAGATTAATTACATGAGTCTTATAATGCAAATGGGAATCTCAGCAAAAATCATTGTCTTTGTATAAACTGTGAATCTATATATAGACACAAACAGAAAAAAAAATACAATAAATTGCTTTGCTAGGATGTTGCTTCAAAGACCCAAGCATCATTGCTAATTAAACTACCTCTTCTAAGAACAAGTTTTAAAGGTAGTTTTAATTGGAAATGGTGCTAAGTTCTGTATCTGGAATCCATAAGGCACAAGGAGAGAAGTGACCCCTGCAAGTTGTCCCCTGACCTTCATATGCACAGCATGTAAATTTCCTTTACCTAAGAGAAGTATAGAACCATGTTACACATAGTCTTTGGGATCAGTACACATTTATTACAGGTATTTCAGACTGCTGGTGCATAATATCTTTAAAACACTTTATTTTATTGACTGTTTCTAAACAAATGTGGCTTTATTCAATTAGATACATAATAAAAATAAATACATACAGCCACATGAGCTGTACATTTTCATAAAACTTGTCTAATCGCAACAACAAGATCATTGATATATGAATGCCCAAAGAATTTCCACAATAAGGACCCCAACATCCTGGTAGAATTTTATTTCTCCTTTTAACTCACCAATTTAAATAAGATACATAATGTGTCTCTGACATAAGGGAAACTACATTAATAAAATTCTTAGAGTGCATCCTCAATACTGCATGCCTTGCAAAAGGATACTTCCTGTGATGTTTCAACCTCAAGCTTTTAAGGCCATTTACAGGCTTACTTTTACCTTTGTGGATAATATCACCACTTTAATTTATTCTTGTTATTAGGTTTAAGAATGGGCCTTGTAGAAATTATGTATTCAATTAACAGCTGGAAGCCAGGGAAACACTTACACATCACTCTCAGGTGGGCAGTCATTGATGTGAATCACATCAATGGCATATATCTAAAATGGGGAGTAACACCCACATGGGGAACATGCCCCTCACTATAGAAGCTAACTAGTCACAGAGTCTTAACCTGAAAAAGAAAATTCTAGTGTATTATTTTCTCTTGTTTGGGGCTTCATTTTCTTTTTAAGTCTAGTCATGTCAGCACAAGTATGAATTTTTTCCTGTTTTTTTTTTATATAAAATGTTAATTAACATGAACAGAAAAGAACCAGCTCCCTCTTAAGACCACCATATCAGCATTTAACTCAAACTAAGACGAATATATTAAAATCAGGAATCCATTCCTGGAGATTTAATTGATCAGAGGGAATATCTGCAGCAATATATACTTGGGGAAAGAGTTATTTTCTAGTATAAGAACTGACTATCAGCCTGGAGTACAGGGCACAAAAGTTCACTTTTTTTTTTTTTTGTATATTTGTGGAAATAACTGTTGTATGGTCCTGGAAGCATTGGAAATTAATCTTCTTTAATAATATTACATAAATCAATAGAGACAATATTAATTATAAATGTTTTCACTAGAACGCTGCCTTGAAACATCAATAGGATGGAAATAAAATAGCAAAATGGCTGAAACATCACCCTGCTCATGATGTCATGAGTATTTGAGATTTGTTCTAGTGATTTCTAAATGGAATTTCTCATTATGACCTTCATATGTTTAAGCAATGAACTCAACAACAGAAGTCACTTCAATTATCTGTATTTCCTTTTGCACTTACACATGTGTTGTATATCAAATGCATGTGCAAACATGTATGCCACACTACATACATGAATTTCAGAGGAGAATTTAGAGAGTCAGGGCTCTCCCTTTACCATATGGATGCCTTACTAGCAAAGATACCTTGAAAGCCCAGAAGTCTCTCCAAATTTTGTCAACTATACATCTGTTTATAAGTACATTGAAGTTTACTGGTTATAATGATTTATATGCATTTAATGTTTAAATTATCGAATATTAGAGCTTGAAAGATAACTTAGTGAGTAAAGTACTCATGTGAGCATACGGATCTGGGTGTAACTCCAGAGCATCCAGGTCACAAGTAGACACAGCCACCTGTGTCTATAGCTCCAGTGCTGAAGAGAGAAAGAGACATAGGTAGGTCTCACAAGCTTCCTGGCCAGAGAGCCTAACCATATTTCAGACTCACTGAAGATATATAATAATAATGCTTATTATTATATTATATTATTAAATAATAAAAGTAATTAAAGAATGTTTACTAATGATAAAATAAAATAATAATAATTTTATTACTTAATATTAATAAAATGATAATTACTATCATTTAATATTACTATTATTTGCAGTGTCATTAGTGAATCCACATGCTGTCAACTGACCTCCACATGTAACTTCAAGTGTATATACCTGCTCACACACATGAATACCTACACTTACACTTATACACACACACATACACACACACACACACACACACACACACACACACACACACACACATATAGAAGTTTCCAATATGACCAGAATTCATCCTGAAAAGACTGCCTTTCTATTCAATTCCTCACCTTTGTAGTCAGAATAAAAGAATATGATGGAAAAAGGAAAGTAGAAAAAGATAGTAAATTTATTCAAGCTGTTGTAGAATCAGCCACAAAGCACAATGGTGCAGAAATGACCACAGCCTGAGTGAGGCTAGTTTCATGGTAGTTTTTAATATATAAAGTACCCATTTTAGTATCCTCATCTGTGTATTGATATTAGCAAAATATGTGTGTGCATTTCTGTGCATATATATATATATATATATATATATATATATATATATATATGTGTGTGTGTGTGTGTGTGTGTGTGTGTGTGTGTGTGTGTGTGTAAGTTATCATTTAACATATTAAAATCTTTGAGGAAGAGTAGGGATATAGAAGAGAAATGTAGAAGGAGCAGGCATAAAACAAATTGTATGGGATGAGGAGATGACTCAGTAGGTAAAGCATGTGTTTGTTTGCCATGCAAGCATAAGGACCTGAGTTTGATCCTCAAATCCCATAGGAAGGAAACACAATACCTAATTTAAACTATCCCACAGTGAGATAGAAAAATCTCCAGAAGTTCACACCCAACTAGACTGATATATAAAGCCACACAGGAGATCCTGTCTCAAAATGGAAGGTGAGTACCAATACCAAAGGTTGACCTTTGACCTCCACGTGTGTGCTCTGATATTGAACACCTGTACTCACACACAAAAATACACAACAGAGATATAAAACAAACATGTAGTGAGAAAAGGAGAGGGAGACGGGGAAGTTGTATGACTATAATCTCCAACTAGCTGAGATTTTTCTTGGGCATTGGTAAATTGCCTTCAAAGCTCTCTGTCCTAATTCTTCCCCTTTGTCTTTGACATAACCATCTGGGACAGAAACCTCCTAATTGTTGATTTAATTTCATAATTTACCTTCTAAGGAAGTATTAGAAGGCAATAGAAAATAGTTGGTAGATATTATTAGGGGGATTTTATATGTGACACTTTATGTAATTGCCACACTAAATTTTCTAAATTTTCAAGGTAAGTGTTAATGCTCATGTCATAGATGATGAAGTTCTATGAGTCAATCCTTGGAGACTAACATCTAAGTAACAGCTCTGCACTACTAACTATCTTACTGTTACTATTGTTCTGTTTTGACTTGATTCACAATTTTAAAACCTGTGTTTTTTGCCAAGTAAAAAGAAAAGGAACTATTTAAAAATTGAGAGGAGGGAATAAGAGGAGGATAGAAAAGGGTAACAGAAGCCATGGACCCAGTGTGTGTGCACTCTTATGTATTTGTATGGAAATACCATAATGCCACTCTTTACTCTTAAGACCAGTATATGCTGATGAAAGAGGAATAGAAAAAGTGAAGCCTCAGTGCACTTCTCCCTCTCTTCTGGCACTGGTACAGCAATTGTGTCAAATTAACTAGCTTCACCTGGGTCTGGATAATTCAGATTAGTGTGTTGTGCCTTGGTGGAGAACACACACTTATACAGGGGACTTGCCTAACTGATGATGAATTTCTAAGGTGAAGTATCTGGGACAGGCACTTTTCTGTCAGCATAACTCTGACACAGTTTCTCACAGATATTCTTAATAATAGTAAATTGTATCTAGGAATGCATTAAGAAGATCATGTATCATGACTCTGAATGCTCTGTTGCCTTCATTTTCCTATCCATGGTTTTCAATTGGTCAAATTTATTTTTCCATTAATTTGTTAACTTACTCACTTTAGATGCCAATACCTACGCCCACTCCTACAAGTCCCTCCTCCAACAGCTCCTCCCCCATTCTCCCCATCTCTTCTCATCTGAGATGGGGCAGCTCCCAATATCACCACATCCTGACATATCCAATCTCTGTAGGACTCCGCACATCTTCTCCCACTGGGGCCTGACAAGACAGCCCAGTTAAGGGGATAGGTTCCACAACAGATTAAGGTACAGACCCTGCTCAGTTGTTGGGGTACCACATGAAGACTAAACTGCACATCTACTTTATATTTGTGAGAGGTGTAGGTCCAGCCCATACTAGTTGTTTAGTGGCTGAGTCTCTGGGAGCCCCCAAAGCTACCGGTTAGTTGATTCTGTTGGTATTCCTGTGGAGTCTCCATCCTCTTCATGACCCTCAATCCCTCCCTCAGCTTTTCCACAAGACTTGTCAAGCTCCATCTAATGTTTGGCCACTGGTCTCTGCATCTATTTCTACTGACTGCTGGGGGAAGCCACCCAGAAGACAGTTATGTTAGCATCCTGTCTGCAAACATAACAGGGTATCCTTAATAGTGTCTGTTATTGGTTCTTGCTCATGGAATGGGTCTCATAGGCCAGTCATTAGTTGGCCTTTTCCTCTGTCTCTGCTCCATCTTTGTCCCTGCACATCTTTGTCCCTGGTCATGTTTTGGGTCCAAGGTTTTGTGTATGGTTGCTGTCTTTATCCCTCTATTGGAGTCAAGCCTGGCTTCAGGAAGTAGCCACTTTGGGCTCCATATGCGTAATACTAAAAGTCTCAAGTAATGTCATCCTCATAGACTTGCTGAGGCCTTCCACATCCTAGGTCTCTGGTGTGTCCTAGAGATAGCTCCTTGTCTACAGCTGACTTCTTTTCTTTCTAACTTGCTTTCCCTAAACCTGATTCCACATCCCTAACTCCTCTCATACCCAGTTCACTTCTTCCATCCACTTCATAGATCTATTTTACTTCCCTTTATGAGAAAGACTCAAGAACCTTCCTTGTTATTTGATTTCTTTGGGCCTATGGCTTGTAGCATGGTTATTCTGGACTTTATGGCTAATATTTACTTATAAGTGAGAATAGACCATGCATGTCCTTTTGGGTCTGTGTTACCTCACTCAGGATGATATTTTCTAGTTTATCTATTTGCCTGCAAAATTCATGATGTCCTTGTTTTAAATACCTGAGTAGTATTCTATTATGTGAATGAACCACATTTTCTTTATCCATTCTTTGGTTGAGAGACATCTGAAACTATATTATTTTCAATGATTCTTTCTTGGAGACTTTGAGACAGTTCTTATTACGTGTGAAAACTCTGCTTCCTGGAAGAATTTAGATCTTTTTTTAACAGACACACGTATCATGTTCTATTCTTTGTGTGAGTTCTTTAAATGATATTGCTTACAAAGTCTTAAAATTGACCTAAGTTTGATGTTATTTTTCTTTCTTGTTTCCTTTATAATCTTTCTAGGAAAGATTCCACATGACTTTCTGGAATGATATACATTTACACTTGAAATGCTCTATCTACATGATTGAAGATAGTATATTAACTTAACACTGTGAATTAACATTTCTCATCTACGATGATATCAATCCCAGCTTCACATAAATTATATGGTGTAAGAATGCTATAACTAAATTCCCTGATATTGAGTAACCCTCTGCTAACTAGTGACCTTCTGAAGTAGATTAGCTAATTAATCTCTTGCTTAGATTTTATTTGTATAACTAAGTATAGAACCTAACTCATTTCACTTATGATTAAATGAGGAATTAAATATAAAAAGTAGTAACTGACACATTGGCTTAACTATGTGTGATATGCTTTGTAATTCATCCAACAGTTTTAACTGTGATGTTATTATGACCTTATCACATTTGGCAGGAAAGGATTCCTTGTCTTGTTATTGTATATGGGAAAAATTAGTATCCATACTAGACTAGTAAAATGGCCAGATATTTGATACTGCATTCTATCCCTTCATGACATTGGAAATAATGTTTGCCAATTGCTAATGCCGTGAACTGTGAACAGGGGAGGCTTGAGCCACTGAGGTAGCATAATTTTTGACATTCTTTCTCAGAACCAAAGGGGATTAAGATCATGAAAACTCAGCGAAGAAACTGAACTTTTAAAACTGATCAAAGGCAATTAGAAATTGTGGGTCATAATGACATGTATAAAATATTAAAAACAAAACTATTAAAGGCAAAAGCTGGGAATTAATATAGATAAGGTTCAGACTGTGAGCAAGCGTACATCTCTGCTTCATGTCAGATTACCCATACACTACAAGGATTGTAAAAATTTTATGTCCCAAACTAGCCTTTAAAAGTGATTGTCAGTTCTTTAGTTGTGTTGAAACATACATGGTCAACAGGAATCAGGTAATATCTTCTTTTTTCAGTGAGAATAATATGATACATAGCTGTTTGGTAAAGGATATCTGGACACTAGAGATGACCACTGGGAAAACATACAGGGAAACATTTAGGAAAAAATTCATTTATACACAAGAAATTCATTGACTGTGAATGTTCTCCCCACAATCCACCTCTCAAAAACCTGTAAGACCTCTACTGCAGCTGCTACTTCAAAACGCAGATATAAAACCTGATGACATGAAGATTTTAACTCACATCTACATTTTAAAATAAATTTTGATAAGAAAAATTAAAATTCAGGAACACAACGCCAGGTGGCTACTGGGAGACATCCCCATTCCAAACTACAACTTTACCCTCAGGCCGAAGTCCATTTTCCCAGATGAATTCCATAGATTAATATATTCTATCATCTGAATGTTTGCACTTACAAATTAATTTGAAATATTAAACATCTCCTCCTAAAATTAGAAATGCCTCTGGGAGTGTAAAGAAAATTGCTACCTAAACACATAGCAGATATGAACTGCTTTTAAAGATTGAGGTTTTGTCAAAGTACAGTAGATAAAAATAACTTGGCGGTTAAAAAAAAAAAAAAAACTTTCAAGAGGCAAGTCAGACTTCAATGTGGGTGGCCACAGGGACAATGAACATCACCAATGAATCCCTAGAGACTAAACCAAAAGAAGCATAAGGGAACTAAGCCAGTGACATCCTTTAATTTTACTTACATTTAATTTTTAGATTGAATATTACTGTTCTAAGACAATGTTCTCCAAAGAATCACAGACTATTTAACAAAGTCCCCATGGCTAGGCATTGGAAACTTCCTTTACAGTTGTAGGCAAGATGACTTTAGGAGAACCCGAAACAATATAAGCTTTTGACACTGCAATTGGTTGGCTCCCAAATAAGTGGAAGAACTATTGCTGAAGACACCACATATTTTGGACACAGAAATTTGAAGAAATTAGTTGAAATAGACTTGGAAAATTCTCCACGAGTGCTAGTTCTCATGGTAACAGAAGAAGCCATGAAAGCTGCCAATGAAGAAAAATAACCAATACTCAATCCAGTTTGTGATGTACAAACAACAAAACAATAGAAGGGAGAGGTTTCTTGAAAGGTACAATGATGGCACTAACATCCTGGGAGCAACCAGTTGTCATCTAACTAGACTTAAGTCCTGGTCAGTAGTAGAAAATTCATGGCTAGCATTTTAAACTGAGCAAAGAGAACCTACTACTACCAGTTCACTTAACAGGATACTTTCTAACTGAACACTCAGAACTTCTCCTCATTCTCACATGTCAGGGAAACTCTAGCTCTCACACCTCATTGCCACATCCTCTTTTTGCACAACAAAGAGATAATAAGCCATAATTGACCAATGCTTTATAATTGTATATAACCATAATTGCCAATTCATATTTTTTAACATTAAAATCCTACTCAGAAAACTTACTGCTTATTGCTATAACTTGAAGAACATTTTCTCTGTTTCCTGAGAGCAATTTCAGAGTTTTTGTCTACTAAATTCATTCTACAAATCTGTTGTTACTCAGACGTAAGAAGTGAATACATGTTGCGGATAGCCCTGGTGTTGTTTGTAGTTTGCAGTTAATTCTGCTTCTCCAGGAGGGGCTGCCTGGGACTAGGAGTAAATCATATTCTCAGGTGACTTCTTGTAAAACTTCCCCTAATGAATAAACATTTCAAGAAACCAATCACTGGGCCAGTAGGTGGGTCTTCTGAGTTGGAGAAAGGGACAGCAAAAGAGGAGAAGAATGGAGGAGGAGCATGGAGGCCAAAATGTAGGTATCAGAGGCCCCTGGTTTAGATGGCAGATCCCTTGGGATCTGCTACAGGAAGATTTAACTTAAAATGGCTTACAAATTAGGATGCTAGTTACTGCACCCAGCAATTGTGTTACCAGTTGATTCTAAACTGAGTTTGTGTAGTGTTCTCCTTCACACAGTGACTCAAGGGGGTTGCAGAGAGAAAGGTACAGTGGCAAAGCATGGGATTGCAAGAAGTGCACCCTAGGAAGCTAAGGAAATTTGGAACATGGGGCTAGTGTGGCAATGACCCACTGTGGGAACCTAGTGAGCCAAGGGGAGAGATTTTAGAGCACCAGGTCAGAGAGTGTTGAGATGAGAACAGGCCAGCCTGCCTGCCAGTTCCTGGATGGCCTGCCTGCTAGTGCATTCCTGAGTAGCATAGATTGCTTTTTAAATATTTCATGCTACAGATAAGGGCACAAAAATTGAAGAGGCTGTGGAACAATTTCTCTCATGAACACAGTTTCTCACAGATATTCTTAATAATAGTAAAATGTATCTAGGAATGCGTTAAGAAGATCATGTATCATGGCCAAGTTGCTTGCATTTCAACTACATAAGGATGGTATAGCATACACAAGTCAATAAAGGTAACAGAGCATATAGACTTGGGAGTCAAAAATTTCTTGGTCATCTCAATAGATTCAGAAAAAAATCCCGTGGTAAAATTTGACACATCTTCATAGAAAAATCCTTGAAGAATCAAAGAACATAAGTAGCAAGTTCAACATCATAAATCAATATTTGATAAAACTAACTCTAACATACTCAATGAGTGTAACACTGAAAACATTTCAGAAATAAAAGCAATGTGTTCCTTCTCACTAATCTTGTTTATCTAGTGCTTAGAGTCTTAGCAAGAACACTAAGATAACAGAATGAAATTAAAACAATAAAAACAGAAAATCAAGAAGTCCAAATATTTGTGTTTGCAAACAACATGATTTTATTTATAAAATAAATAATCTACTATAAATTCTTAAATCAATTAGCTCTTTTATGAAAGTTTCAGAGTATATAATCATCACAGAATTTGGTAGCTTTTCCATATACCAATAGACTGTTAGGGGACATGTCATAAAATATGCCATTGACTATATCTTCAAAAAGTAAAATACATTTATGAATAAATAAACCTCTACAATGAAAATTTTAAAACACTGAAGAAGCTGAAAAAATAACAAGAAGATGGAGTGAATATCTATGATCATGAATTGAAAAAATAGTGTTATAAAAATGTGACTATATTACTCAACATGATCTTTAAATTCAATGTAGTCACCATCAAATTACTATCAAAATTCCAAATAAATTATTTACTGAACTACTAAAATCAATATTAAAATTCATAGGCGAACCAAAAATTTCCAGAATAGTTGAAACATTTAAAATCGGAAAAAAAAATAATAAAAGTACCAGAGTACTTTTGTGTGGTTATATTATGGAACCATAGGAACAAAAACAAAACAGAGAGAAAATAAAATAAAGGACCCAGAATAAAACTCATATAATTACAGACCCCAGAAAGCTAGAAAGACTTTTTAAAACTAAAGTGTAGATGAAACATTTAGTAACTGGACATCGGTGACATGGGACCAATGACAGACTTTTGGGAAATTTGCATGAAGCAGTCTTGAAGTTGCCAGACCTTCCTCTGGTCTGAGTGTGGAATGTTCAAAAATCTGAATACAGAAAAGTACATCAAATATGTATGAAAGTATAGAAAACACAACTTACTTTATAATTACTGAAAGCAGATTGATAGTTCCTAAGTTTTGTTGGGACAAATAAAAGGATAAAGGGATATAAAGGAACTTTGGTAAATGGTAGAATTGATTCATATACTGAATGGTTTGACTATTATACATACAAGTAGACACATGTGCAGAACTCATCAAGCCCTATACTTAATATATACAATACATTGTGTCTAGACTACACCTTACTCAGGTTAATATTGAAGAGTAAATTGTAAGTCCAACTTTTCTCATGTCCCCATTACTTCTTATCTTCCTCACATTCTAACTTTAAAGATATTTGTCACATGTGGGATTCTGTGTTCATTACTTTTCTGTTGCTGGGATAGAGCACAGAGATTTATGGTGATTTATGGAAGAAGGTGTTCATTTTGTCCCACAGTTCCTGAGAGAGAAGAGTCCATCATGACAGGGAAGAATGTCAACAAGTGGCAGGCATGGAAGCCTGAGATTGTGAGAGAACATTTTATTTACCACAAGCAATTGGAAAGGTGTAGATTTTCATATCCTACTCCCAATGGCATACTTCTTCAGGCAAAGCTGCATCACCTCCTAAACAGTGACCGCAACTGAGAACAAGGGCGCAAATATGTGAGCCTATGGGGGATATTTGCAACTTAAATCGCCACTAAAAGCTAAGTATAATTATCAACCTGACACGATCTATGATCACAAAAGATACAGAACTCTGTGAATACCTAGAACAGATTATCTAGATTATAATTTATTAAGGAGGGAAGGCCCACCAGAAAGATGGGTGGGACCCTTCCCATGACAGACTAAAGGAAACCGAGGAAGGAAGCTGAATACTTTGTGCTGACTTCAACAGCAGATACAGTGTGAGCAGCTGGCCTCTCACTCCTGCCACTGTGCCTCCCCACCATGATGGAAAGTACCTCCTCAACCCCAAACCAGAATAAACTTTGGTCCCTTAGAACACTTTTTGTCAGATATTTCTTCAGGGCAAGAAAATTAATGCAACCTGAGAGGTACTTAAATAATTTGAATTATTTCAATGTAAAAATGTTATTCTGTAAATGAATAAAGAAATATTGTCCTGAGGATGAAGAAATGTCTTCTCCATTTATATGTATATATACATATTTACATTTACATACATATATGTGGAATTTTAGAGACCGTGGGATACCCTGCAGCAAACTCTTTGATTTGTTTTCCCTTTCTGAGGTAGTACAATTACTGTTTTGTTAGATTTGGACTTGCTTTCAGCTGAAATCCAGCAAACTGACAAACAGTAATTGCACTTCAATCTCTAGCCTGTCATGTAAATAGAAGTAGCCATATGGTCAAAGTTAGTGGGACATAAGCAGAGCCAGTGAAGCAGAGCTTATGGGAGAATTCTGTAAGAGTCTAATGCAGTTCAGTTATGGTTTTTATCCTCTGTTCTCCCAGTACTTCTTTTTCCAACCTTAAACTAAAGATGGTGCCAGAAAAGTTACCATGAAAGCACCAAATTACTAACAAACAAACAAACAAAAAAGAAGTGTAGGGAGCCCAACCTTCATTAGTTACTTTTCTACTTCTAGAATAAAACACCACAAGCAAAAGCAAGTTGGGGAGAAGAGGGCTTATCTGTCTTATACTTCCATATCACTGATCATTACTGAAGGAAGACAGGACAGGAACTCAAACAGGACAGGGGCCTGGAGGCAGGAACTGAGGAAGAGGTCTTGGAAGAGTGCTGCTTACTCGTCATGGCCTCTCTACAGAATCCAGCACCACTACCCAGGGTTGGGCTTACTCGAAATGGACTGTGCCCTACACAACATTCACTAATTACAAAAATTATCTATAAGCTTGCCCACAGCCTAAACTAATGAAAGAAGTTTGTCAATCGAGGTTCCCTCCTCTCAAATGACTTGTGTCAAGTTGACATAAAACCAAGCAGCGCAACTGCCTCAATGCCAAGGAGCAGAAAGCTCAGAGTGGAATTATACTAGCCACTCTAGAATAGGCTGCTTCTGTAATTTACTTCATTGGGAATCTCACTAGGTAGCTGGGATTAAATACCAACCAACTATGACTGACTGCTCATGGACTGTTATCAAATAAAAGAAAGTTCCCCATAATGTGTAAACATTTAGATTTATTTTTGACATATTCTTAAAACTGTACATTATGTTTTGAGAAATCTGCTCCTGCCCACTACTCTTCCCATAGTCACCATCACTTCTCCTTCCCCACCAGCTGTGCTCTTTGTTTATGCCAATGAATTCCTGTCTCAATGATACAAGCATATCATCCATAAGACTTCCAAGGTTTTTCAGATAAAATAATGAAGTGGTTCACACTCAAACAGATCTGCCCCTCTTAATATCCTTCCTAACTCATTGCTTTATGCCAGCCACAGCTCCAGTAGGCACTTCATTTCAGTCAGGAAAGCAGGTAAGCCAACTGCAACACTTCACCTCTCTCCACTCAAATGCAATTCCCCAATCTCAGCACCAGCTTTGCCCTAATTATTGCCACATAGAATAAACACAAGAAAAAGACATTTATGAACATCATAGTAATCCTTAAAGAAAAACATGACTATTTTCTTTAAAGAAATCTATAAAAACAGAAAGAAATGATTAAAACAGTTAAATATCTGAACATGGAATTAAAATCAACAAGTAAACCCAAAATTGGGGGAAATTTGGAAATGAAAATTTAGGAACTTGAACAGGAATATCAAAGACAAGTCTCACCAACATACATAACACAGGAGATGGAAAAGAGAATATTAAACATTGAAAACAGGATAGAAAAAAATGGATACCCAGGTCAAAGAAAATGTTAAATATATATATATATATAAAACTTCAGAGAGAAAATATCCAGAAAATCTAGGACACTTTGAAAAGATCAAATCTAAGAATAATAGGAACAGAGCGAAGAAGGAGAAGAAACCTAAATCAAAGACACAGAAAGTTATCCCAAAGTTATCCCAACAAAATCACAGAAGATACCTAACAAACATATAGAATAACAAAATAACTAGACTGGGAAGAAAAGATCTTGACACAAAATAACAAAAAAATAAAATATACACAACAAAGAAAGATGATTAAAACCTGCAAGGGAAAAGGACCAAGTGGCATATAAACATAGACCTATTAGAATTACAACTGACTTCTTAATGGAGACACTAAAAGACAGAATGGCTTGGATGATGTGCAGTAGATGCTAAGAGACTCTTGATGCCATCCAGTAAAATTTTCTATCATGTAAATAGAAAAAATAATATATTTCGTAATAAATTCAAAATTTTAACAATATCTATCTACAAATTAAGCCCTACAGATGGCTATAGAAGAAAAAATAAAGTCAAGGAAGTTAGTTATACACATGAAAATACAATAAATAAATAATTTTAGACCAGCAAATAAAGAAATGTGTACATGGGCACATACACAAAGAGAGAGAGAGAGAGAGAAAGAGAGAGAGAGAGAGAGAGAGAGAGAGACAGACAGACAGAGAAAAAGAGACAAAGTCAGAGAGACAGAGAGACAAAGAGACACAGAAATACCAATAGAGACAGAGAAAACAACAATGTAACAGAAACCAACAAAAACTACTGATTGATATCTCTTTACATCAATAGTTTCAATTACCCAATGAAAAGAAACAGAGAAACAGAGTGGATGTGAAAACTGGATCTTTCGGCTATATCCTAGAAACAGCCCTTCACATTAAAAATAGACATCAATTCAGAGTAAAAGGATGAAAAAAGATATTCCAAGCAAATGGACCTAAGAAGCCATCTGGTATACCCATTTTAATATCTCACAAAATGAACTTTAAACCAAAACTAATATGAAGAGATAGGGAAAGATGTGAGATATTTCTCACACGAAACAGCTATATCAGGGTCCCTTCAGGAAAATCTTGCGGGCATATGCAATAGTGTCTGGATTTGGTGGCTGATTATGGGATGTATCCCCGGGTGGGGCAGTCTCTGGATGGTTCTTCCTTTCATCTCAGCTCCAAACTTTGTCTCCATGGGTATTTTGTTCCCTATTCTAAGGAGGGATGAAATAGTCCTCCTTCTAATGCTTTCATTTTATCCCATAAGTTTTGGTATGATGTGTCTTCATTTTCATTAAATTCTAAACAGCCTTTAATTTCTGTCTTTATTTCTTCACTGACCAAGTTATCACTGAGTAGAGCATTGCTCAGCTTCCATGTGTATGTTTATTTTTTATCATTTTTGTTGGTATTTAAGTTCAGCCTTAGTTCATGGTGATCTGATAGGGTGCATGGGATTCTTTCAATCTTCTTGTAACTATTGAGGCCTGTTTTGTGACCAATTTTGTGGTCAATTTTGGAGAAGGTACCATGAGATGCTGAGAAGATATATTATTTTGATTTGGATGAAATGTTCTATATCTGTTAGATTCATTTGCTTCATAATTTCTGTTAGTTTCACTGTGTCTCTGTTTAGTTGCTTTTTACCATGATCTGTCTATTGCAGAGAATGGGGTATTGAAGTCTCCCACAATTATTGTGTTGGGTGCAATGTTTGCTTTGAGCTTTAGTAAAGTTTCTTTTATGAATGTTGGGACCCTTGTGCTTGGAGTATAGATGTTCAGAATTGAGAGTTTATCTTGGTAGATTTTCCTTTGTCCAGTATAAAGTGTCCTTTCTTAACCTTTTTTGATAACTTTAGTTTGAAAGTTAATTTTATTCGATAACAGAATGGCTACTCCAGCTTGTTTCTTGGGACCATTTTCTTGGAAAACTGTATTCCAACCTTATACTCTGAAGTAGTGTCTGCCTTTGTCACTGAAGTACATTTCCTGTATGCAGCAAAATGTGGGATCCTGTTTGCATATCCATTCTGTTTGTCTATCTCTTTTTGGGGGAAATTAAGTCCATTGATGTTAAAAGATATTAAGGAAAAGTGATCATTACTTCCTGTTATTTTTGTTGTTAGAGGTGGAATTATATTTGTGTGGCTATCTTCTTTTGGGATTGTTGAAAGATTACTTTCTTGCTTTTTCTAGGGTATAGTTTCCCTTGGTGTGTTACTGTTTCCCATCTATTATTCTTTTTAGGGCTGGATTTTTGGAAAGATAGTGTATAAATTTGGATTTGTCATGGAATATCTTGTTTTATCTGTCTATGGTAATTGAGAGTTTTCCTGGGTATAGTAGCCTGGGTTGGCATTTGTTTTCTCTTAGGGTCTGTATGACATCTGCCCAGCATCTTCTAGATTTCATAGTCTCTGGTGAGAAGTCTGGTGTAATTCTGATAGGTCTGCCTTTATATGCTATTTGACCTTTTCCCCTTCCTGCTTTTAATATTCTTTCTTTGTTTAGTTCTTTTGGTGTTTTGATTATTGTGTAACAAGAGGAATTTCTTTTCTAGTCCAATCTACTTGGAGTTCTGTAAGCTTCTTGTATGTTCACGGGTATCTCTTTCTTTAGGTTAGAGAAGTTTTCTTCTATAATTTTGTTGAAGATATTTACTGGCCCTTTGAGTTGGGAATCTTCACTCTCTTCTATACCTATTATCCTTAGGTTTTGTCTTTTCATTGTGTCCTGGAATTCCTGGATGTTTTGGGTTAGGAGCTTTTTTGCATTTTCTTTGACTGTTGTGTCAATGTTTTCTATGGTATCTTCTGCACCTGAGATTCTCTCTTCTATCTCTTGTATTCTGTTGGTCATGCTTGAATCTATGACTTCTGGTCTCATTCCTAGGTTTTCTAACTCCATGGTTATCTCCCTTTGTAATTTCTTTATTGTTTCTATTTCCAATTTTAGATCTTGTATGGTGTTGTTCATTTCTTTTGTCTGTTTGATTGTGTTTTCCTGTAATTCTTTAAGGAATTTTTGTGTCTCCTCTTTAAGGGCTTCTTGCTGTTTACATGTATTCTGTATTTCTTTAAGGGAGTTATTTATGTCCTTCTTAAAGTCCTCTATCACTGTCATGAGATATGATTTTTAATCTGAATCTTGCTCTTCCAGTGTGATGGGGTATCTAGGACTTGGTATTTTGGGAGAACTGGGTTCTGATGATGCGAAGTAACCTTGACTTCTGTTGCTTATGTTTTTATGCTTGCCTCCTGCCAAATGATTATCTCTAGTGCTACCTGCTCTTGCTATATATGACTGGAGCCTGTCTTTCCTGTGTTCCTGGTTGTGTCAGAACTCCTCAGAGTTCAGTTGTCTCTGTGATCCTATGATTCTGGGATCCTGGGATCCTGAGATCCTGAGTGTTTCAGAGCTTCTGGGAGTCAGACTGCTTCTGGTACCCTGAGATCCTGTTGTGGCCAAGCTTCTGGGATCCTGGGATCCTGTGGGCCTAAGTGTGGGCCTAAGATCCTGTGGGCCTAAGAGTGCCTGGGAGTGGATCTTCCTCTGGGCATTGTGGAAGTGACTGCGGAGTTTGAGCCCAAGGTCTGCTTTGGGCAGTGGCCCAGACCAGAAGGAGCCCATGCCACTGACCGGGCTCAGGTTCTTCATGTTTATATTTTGATATCCAACTTCCTGCTTTAATAGGACTCCTTAGTTTATGAACATGTCAGTCTCAGTTTCTTGTGCTTTCTCTTGGGCTCTTTTTAGTCTATTTGCTTTTTTTGTCCACTCCAATGGGTTAGTTTTTGTTTTATCTTGCTATATTTCATTTTAATATTAATCTTTAAAAGCCTATTCTTCTTCTAATGAGAGACAGAAAGTGTTTGAATGGGTGGAGAGGAGGGAGGAACTTGTAGGAACAGAAGAAAGTGAAAGTGTAATCAGGGTATATTATGTGAGAAAATATATTTTCATTTTGAATAGTATAAAGGCCAATATGATTATCTCTCTTTATTAGGATCTAGTTGTAACTAACTAGTTATGACTCTCGTCCAGATGCTCAACATAAAACTTTTTATCTCCTTAAGTTGGCGCTGCATCTGATTTCCTCATTTGCTTTGGAAACAAAAAGAGAATGTTTTAAGCAACATATTCCAGGATCAAAAAACCTGACTTAATTTTTTGTGCACATAACTGCTTACGATGGTAGACCTCTGGGGAGTAATCTGTAGACTGTTGCTCTCTAAATCATATAAATAATTGTTCCCCCAGCATTCACTATGTGAACATGCCAGATTCACATACTGTAAACAAGGTGATATTTAACGTACTTAACTGGTAAACTTCTCTCCCCATTTTCATGTGTTCCCCATATATGTCAGTCTTCTATCCAGTACCCTTACCCATTAGTATGCACCACTAATCTCATCCACCTTTCTTTACATCTTTATGTATAAATAGATTGAACCTACAGGGTGTAATCAGAATGGAGAAATAGGAAAAGGCTTACAAATGTCACTGCTCTGAAAAGATTAGAAAGCTACACTTGTTCCCACTGTGTAAACAAGCTTGTTTTGAGGCAAAAATCATATTTAAGTGAAAGAGATTGAATTATTATTAAAATCATTAACTGTTTTACTCTGAACATTAAAATTCTAGCTTTTAAAGGAACATATCCCATCTGTATTTTTCTTTTCTTTCCTCTACAAAGTGAATAAAATAAAATCATTGTGCATCTTTTCTATGGGCTAGTATTCATTCAGACTGTTCATAGTTCTGGCCCTGTATCATTTTGATATCATTTGACTTTCTTTAGTAGAGCGTGCAGTGATGCTATTGCCGAACTGAACATTAAGTATACATTGCAGAGACTTGAAAACTTAGTTAAAATGTGGATAAGAAAATCTTATCAAAAGCATGGAAATGTAAAGAACTTAAAATTTTATTTTATTTAATATTATTTACAAGAAAGAATATTTTATAAAGTATGAAATTTATAGCTAGGTTCAAAGGCAAATAGCCACAAAGGTCCTGACAATCTGTCTGCCTGCAACCTAGTAAGCTTTTTCAACTTTTTTTCAAGGTATGATTATTTATTTGTTACTCTTAAAGAATTATTTTTTGACCGGACTCACACTTAGAAGTAGAAGCTCTTAGCAAGGACAGTCTATGTCTCTTGGCAATCTGTTCTTGGAGCTTTTCTTTGGCATCCTTCATTCTCTTGGCCAAAGTTTATCTTATTCTACAGCATCCTCCTTGTTTGTCTTAGTACATTGCTTCTCCACCGCAATACATGGACATTTGTGTTGCAGGACATGTGCAGTAACAAGATGCTGTATCTTGGGTGCGTCGGTCCTGAGCTTCTTACCTTCTCTATTTAAAGGCTTTCTGACAACAAATTGGCAGACGTCATCTTCTTTAGAGAGATTAGAAAGCTTTGATTCTACTAGCATTTTTAGGTCCCAAGTGACAAGGCACAGTAGTACCAGTCAGTTCAAGCATATCTTTATATCCATCTTTTTAAATATAATAGCCAAGATTAGAACACTCAGATTGGCATCCATAATGTATCCATGAACAAACTTGAACTTCCTCTCTCCGGTTCTCCTTGGTCTATAACAAGAATGTTACCTACTCAACAGCAAGTGTACTTGGCCAGCTGTCAAAATGCCTTCCTTTATGGGAAAACCTTGTTTGTTATTCCCATCACTTATCAGGACCACATGACCTTCCACTCTTCAGCAAGAGCATCAGCAGTTACTTCTGCAGACTTCTGCGGGCATGTGCTACTCATAGAATGTATGGCACTTGAGTTCATCCTCCACTTCAATGAGTTTCTGACAGCCTGTGGCAGGCAAGGAGATAATCAGCTTCATCTTGACATAGCCCACCATCTACCACTTTTTCAACATTTACAAAGAAATCATAGCAGATGGATTATATTAGGTAGGTAACCTGATTCATGTGTGTGTGTGTGTGTGTGTGTGTGTGTATACATTTTATAAAGGCATAAAGAATCACAAAATAATTTTATAATGATGTCTCACTTACTTATTCTGAGAATTATGAGCATTTTTCTTCATTTGTTGACTCCTTACATCCTTTAGACTATTTTAAGCAAAAAAATCTCATAGCCTAATATCATTACACTGCTAAATGGACATAGTATTAAACTGACTTCAAATGACTTATCATTTTACTCATAGAAAATTGTATCTCTCATTTTACATTTGAGAAGCTTCTGTTTGCAGTGGATGATGATTAACACAGAGATCCACAACTTGCCAAGGTACAGAATGCTCAGCCCTATAGAGAACATAAATACAACAATACGACCTCCAAGGCACAGGGATCATTGCAGAATAGGGGAGGAGAAGAGTTTAAAAACAAGAGGTTAGAAATGAACTAATCAGAACCCCCAGAACTCGTGTCTCTAGCTCCATATGTAGCAGAAGATGGCCTAGTCGGCCATCATTGGGAGGAGAGGCTCCTTGGTACTGCAATCTTTATATGCCGCAGTACAGGGGAATGCCAGGGCCAAGAAGTAGGAGTGGGTGGGCAGGAGATCAGGGAGGCGGGAGGAGGGAGGGGATTTTCGGGATAGCAGTTGAAATGTAAATTAAGAAAATATCTAATGAAAAAAAATTTTTTAAAAAGAAATGACTATAAGGAAACATTATCTTCTGGATACAGCAGGACAGATGCACATACAAATTCACAGCAGTTGTGAAGCAAAATGAAACCTGTACAATCCCAACCAGACTAAATCCCAGAAGGAAGTGGGCATACAACTCTAGCCCAACCCATATGGCTATCAGCAATGGTTAATTTCTAGGAAGGACACTTTTTTCTAAGAGTCTAGCCTGTGGGGAAAGTAAGTGAACAATGCTCCAGAAAAGATGACATATCTAGCAATATTTTGGTACCAGTAAGTGATCTTGATAGAGTTTTCCTTTTCTTTCATTCTTGTTTGTCATGGAGTAATGCTGAGTGAGTGAGAATGGGGAATACTGAATTGGAAATGAATTTTGTGAGAGGGGCTTGTTTGTAATTATTTTATAATGTTCTCATTTTTTAATTAATAGGAAATCAGATGTGAGAAATTCTTTCCTGTGGGAAACGGGCATAACCACTGAGCTAAGATGGCGCCCAGGCTTAGTGCCAAGCCTCGTAACCCCATCCTGTTTACTAAAACTCCTGAAAATGGCAAGCTGAGTCATCCACCCTACCACATGATCTGAAACGTCAAATAGCCTTACCATAGTGTTAGCCAATGATCTGTTGTCCTGCCTGTGCGTGCAACTCGTGCTAGGGGCATGAGGATACTGATTGGAGAGCAATGAGTGGAGAGAGATGATCTAAGAGGGTCTGGATATATATTGAACTGCCTGAATAAAGGAAGCAGAGATTGCCTTGAGATATCTGTTGGAGAACCTACCTTGGCATGAGTGTCATTATTCCCAGTCTCTGCTGGTCAGAGATTGGGGTCGCGGCACTTTCCCATTGAAATTCCTTAATTTTTGTCTTGTTTATAAAAAGAAGAAAAAAAAAAAAGGAAGTAAGAAAAAAATGAAATTATTTAGAAAAGAAAATAGATGTTTATTCAGAGAAAATGTGATTTACATGTCAGAAACAAAATTCCTTATATGAAGTTTTCAGACTCTATATGCTCTTTAACTCCCATCTAAATGATGGCTCATATTCTCTGTAACACCTGGTTCTGAAAACAGAACAGGGAGAAGGAGGTTAAGTGACTCCCTTCACCAAAGAAAAAAGTATGTTGTACAAAAACCTTTAAAAAAAAAAAAACCTTACACAAAACAATCTAATATATGCTGATTCATAGGTGAACTTTAACCTAAACCACTGGACCTACCACACCTTGCAAAACCCTTATTGAAATATTGAATACTCTGTGTTAACATAATTCGATATGTATCAGACATTTTAAATAAGCTTTTCCATGTAAGGGTTTAAATTGAAAACTTGGCATGTATAATGTATATTAAGACTTTATAGGAACATATACATTCACAGGTTATTCCTCCTTTTTTGCCATACATCATTTATTAACAAGAATATACTCATAAAGAAACATAGTTATTTATTTGCCCTCGAGTATATCTCACAGTTAGTGTAAAATGAGAGCACACAATTGCAGTCCAGAGAGTCTGAGTTAGGAAGAACACAAATTCAGTGCCAACTTGGGATATCTTAATGAGTCCTTGACTCAAAAAATAGAATGAAGTCTAAAATGAAATAGAAGTGCTTTTCATATACTCATTTCCCACATCTAATACAGTGTCCTAAAATATTTGTTCTGCATACTTACTTCAAATGCTGTTACCACAGTAGGTTCACTATGACCTTTACTATTTGCAAAGCTCTGAAGAACATTCTGCTCTTAGTTTTTTTCTGTAGCATGGTTTTTGTTTTTGTTTTAGATTTTGTTATTATTTTTTCAGGAGTTTTTTTTTTTCAAGATAGTGCTTTATTGCTGTGATGAGACAGCATGACCAAGGCAATTCTTATAAAGACAAACATATAGCTGGGCCTGGCTTACAGTTTCAGAAATTCAGTCCACAGTAGGAATCATGGCATTGTGCAGGCAGACTTGGTGCTGGCAGAGCCAAGAGTTCTATATCTTCTGGGCAGCCAGGAAGAGAGTATTGTCCACACTAGGCAAAGTTTGAACATAGAAAGCTTCAAAGCCTACCTACACAGTGACACACTTCCTCCAATAAGGCCACACATCCTTCAATAAGGCCTCACCTCTAAAAGGACCACTATGTATGGTCCAAGCATTCAAACACATGAATTTATGGAGACCCTATCTAACCACTACATTACAATTCCTGGCCCACATAAGCTGGTAGATATAACATAATTCAAATTCATTCAGTCCAACATCAAAATCCCCATAGTCTATCACAGTCTCAGCAATGTGTAAAAGTCCAAGTTTAAAGTCTCTTCTGAAATTCATGTACGCTCTTAACTGAAATCCCTTATAAAATCAAATCTAAAAACCAGATGATATACTTTCAGTATCACAGGATATATGTTACCATTCCAAACCATAGTGAGGAAATACTGGAACAAAACAAGACCAAAAGGCAAACTCTAAACTTCGCATCTTCATGGCTGATGTCCAACTCCTTTAAGCTTAGTTGACGGCAACCCAATTCTTTCTCTTGAGCTGGTTCTCTCCCAGGTAGCATCTTTCCTGAGCAGGTATCCTATGGCTCTGGCATCTCTAACATCTTGAGGTTTCCAAAGAACCTTCATTTTCACAGTTTCTTGTTACAGTGTCTGGGATCCACACAATCTTCTGGGCTCCTCTAAAGGGTTTGGAGAGCTCTTCTCCAGCTCTGTCCTCTGTCGCATCCTAGGCTCTGGCTGACCCCACTCCACTGCTGTTGCTGTTCTTGGTGGTCATTCCATGATACTGGCATCTCCAATATGCTGGGCTCTATCACCGTAACAAGGCTTCACTTTCATCAACATCCTTTCATAGGCTCTCTTCATGGCCCCAAGCCTCAACTTCTTTACATAATCCTTTTAGTCCTGGGCCTTCAACTGCCAACTGAGTACCAACTGAGGCAACACCTTCACCAGTGGTTTTTCTTGGCCTCTTGCAATGCCAAGATTCAGCTGATGCCCATGAACCCCTCATACTTTCAAAGTCAGTACCACCTAAGTGATTCTTACACCAGCTGCCAGCAAAAGGTCTATCACTAGAACACAGCTTCAATTTGTGTGTGTGTGTGTATGCTCTCAGAAAGTCCTTCCCAGAAGATTTCACTTCAGTGATGATGGTCTCTTTTTTTAATTGAAAAAAATAAGTTTTTTTTTAATACAATATACGCTGATCATGGTTTCCCTTCCTCTAACCCTCTAACTCTTCTCAGATCCTCCACATCTCCCTAACCTCCTAACTTCATCTCTCTCTCTCTCTCTCTCTCTCTCTCTCTATATATATATATATATATATATATATATATATATATATATATATATATATATATATATATATATATATATATATATATATCACGGAGCCCTCCCTCCTCTCTTCCCTGTTCCACCCTTAAAAATCCTTTCCCCCATTCCCTTCTCCTCAAAAAGGATGATGTCCCCCTTGGGTACTACCCCACTCTGGGGCATTTTGTACCAGCAGGCCTGGGCATTGACACCCAACCAAGCAGGGAGGAAGAGGGAAAATGATCTAATCGCAGAGAACAAAGACTGAGACAGCCCCTACTCCATTTGCTGCTGGAAGAAGCCTCTCATGAGACATTTATGCTCCTAGATTTCTGTCTGCACGCACGTGGTGGCACATGCCTTTAATCCCAGTCCTCGGGAGGCAGAGGCAGGCGGATTTCTGAGTTCGAGGCCACCCTGGTCTACAAAGTGAGTTCCAGGACAGCCAGGGCTAGACAGAGAAACCCTGTCTCGAAAAACCAAAAAAACAACAACAAAAAAAGAAGTGTAATATTAATAGTGTCAGGGTTGGCTCTCTCACATTGTATGGATCTCAAGTTGGGGCAATCAATGGTTGGCTATTCTCTCAGCCTTTGCTGCATCTTTATCCCTGCACATCTTGTAGGCAGGACAAATTTTGGGTTGAAGTTTGTTTGGGTAGATTGATGTTACCCTCCCTTCTCTGGAAGTTCTGCCTAGCTACAGGAGATGGTCACTTTAGTCTCTATATTCTCTTCTGGTAGGAATCTCAGCTAGCGCCCCCACCCCCAATCCTCAATCCTCTTTTCTCTCAGGCTTCCAGCAAGTAACCAGAGATGCCCCTGCCACTGATTTTCATTCTCATTCCTATCTCTCTCTTTGCCCCCATCTCCCCACAGCTGATTGCTATGCCTGTTCCACTCCTCTATTCCTACGCAGTCCTCTCCCTCCATTCTCCTCCAATGAGCTTCTTCTGAATGATATTCTCACATCTGTCCTTGAGACCTCCTTATTACTCAGGTTTTGTTTTGTTTTGTTTTTTCTTGATATGTGCCTTATAGCATGATGATTCTGCACTTTATGATTAATGCCCACTTAAATGAATACATACCCACATATCTTTCTGGCCTTGGTTTACCTTACTCAGGATGGTATTCTCAAGTTCTATCAATTTGCCTAAAACATTCATGATGTCTTTATTTTAATAGTTTAACCATATTCCATTGTGTACCCATACTACATTTTCTTTATCTATTCTTCAGTTGAGGGAGATCTAGGTTGTTTACAGTTTCTAACTATTATGATTAAAGCTGCTATGAACATAGTTGAGCAAGTTCCTGTGGTATATAGTGAGTGTTATAGCTGGGTCTTGAGGTAGAACCATTCCCAGTTTTCTGAGACACTGCCAAATTGATTTACAAAGTGTCTGTATAGGTTTGTACTACCACCACCAATCTTTTTTAAACAGAGAAATTGACCTTAGGTATAAAGATTTTGCATTGCTATTAAAATCTTTTTTATTCTATCCTATAAATACACTAAATTCAAAAAGTGGTATTTTCAGAAAAAAAGAGTGTTTAGCTGTTTGTATCATAGCACACAGGTTTATGCCTCTAAATTCTTTCTTATTCACTTATGGCTTGAGAAATACTTTCCTAGTTTACTTAAATTTTTGTTTTGTTTATATATAGAAAACAACAAAAATACAAAAATGAAAAGAATTAGAAAAGAAATAGCTTTGTTCACAGAATATATGGTTTTTGTTATGTGAAAAACAAAATCCCTCATGTAGATAAGACTCTGACTTCAGTCTTTATTTGCCCATGGACATCTATGTGATGGTTCACCTTCTCTATAACACAGACAAGCAGGACAAAGAAGGTTAAGTGACACCCTTCAACAAAGTTCACATATTTTACTTAATTATGCACAAAGTTAAATATTCTAAATTGAATAAATGTATTATAAACAAAAATATGTCATAGGAAAATATACTCACTGCATTATTAATAAAAAATAAAAATTGATATGTAAGAGCTAAGTAACTCATATAATATTAAGCACCTTAATGTCACTGGAATGTCCAAGCTTCTGAAAGTACAAAAGAAAAGGGACAGAACACTTTATAGGACATAAGGAAAATGAGAAGTCTTCAGTATAAATCAGTGCAACTGGAAGTATACTAGAGCTGAACAGTTTCCATTTCTCATATGAAGATTAGAAAATATTGAAGCTCTTGGCATCATATTGTGTGGACAGAGTAGGTGAAATGGATATCCTAATGTGGTGCTCATACTGATGTAAAATAGTAACATATGATAGAAAATTTAATGAGTCAACATTTGAGAAATTTTGCAGATCTTTATCATTTAATGTGTTAATTGCATTTCTAATATGGAAGCTTAATGTATACTAACAAAGCAGTTAAGAAGATAGGCATAAGAGTCTTCACATAGTAAATACAAAATAGTAGATTAATTTAATAAAGTCTACTTTGTGTGGTAGTTTGAATAGGAGTGGCTCCCATAAACTCATGTGTATGAATGCTTGGCCCAGAGCGGGTGGCATAATTAGGAAGTGTAGCTCTGTTGGAGTAGGTATAGCCTTCTTGCAGAAAGTATATCAGTGTAAAAGCAGACTTCAAGGTCTTAAAAGCTCAAGCCTGCCCAGTGTGTCACATTTTCCTTCTGCTGCCTACAGATTAAAATGTAGAACTCTCAGCTCCTTCTTTAACACTACATCTGCCTATTCACTCCTGTGTTTCTTGCCATGACAATAATGGTATAAACCTCTGAAACTATAATCAAGCCCCAATTAAAAGTTTTCCTTTATAAGAGTTGCTGTGGTCAGGGTGTTACTTCACAGGAATAAAACCCTAACTAAGACAGTTTGTCATTGTACTGGAGTACTATGCAAGTCTAAAGAAATAAGTAAGAAATGTATTTACTAAATTAAATGATTTTCAAGACTACTTTATATAAGAAGGGGTATTTATTATAATTGGTTTCTAAAAGGGAATATAATTTATTAAAAAATTGATTTCAATTAAAGATTCAAATGTATTTGTTGGAGAAGTGGAGAAGAAGACTATGTAAATGCAGTGCTCATATGTGAAATTTATAAAAAATGAAGTAGAGAGTTTGGGAAATATAGGAAATAAAAGTCATTAGTAGGTTACTCGCACAAGCTTTGTGCCACCATCACCCTAGCATATTTTCTACTAAGGACAGAAATATAATCAAAGTCTGTGTGGCCTTTTGTGGCCTTTGGGAATTTATGTTCTCTTTTGGTAGTATGCAGAGTACCTTCTCATATCAAAGACACTGTGTAGAATGTGCCTTATTCAGTCATTATCAGAGAAGCTTTCTCCTGCAGCAGATGAGAACAAATACAGAGAGCTACAGCTAAATATTGCACTCATGTGTACACCCCCACGCAAACACATAAACCCCATACCGAAAGAGAGAGAGGGAGAGAGAGACAGAGAGAGAGAGAGAGAGAGAGAGAGAGAGAGGGAGAGAGAGAGAAGTAGACACCAACAGAAGGAAAGGAGCCTTCCATTAGAGCTCAGGGAATCCCAAGGAAGAGAAGGAGGAAGTAGTGTAAGACCCAGAGGAGAAGTAGGACACAAGGAGAACCATGTTTTCTAAACCAACTGAGCCATGTGCAGATGAACCCACAGAGATGGAAGCAGCCAGCACAGGGCCTATAGGGGTCTGCGCCAGGTCCTCTGCTTATATCTTTTAGTTTTCAGGTTATCATATCTATGGGACTCCTGCGTATTGGAATGACAGGATCTCTGATTCCTGTGCCTTCTATTGAGACTCTTTTCCTTCTCTTGGTTTGCCTTGTCTAAATTTGATGTGATGGGTTTATTTGCTTTTTGTTTTGTTTTATCTTAATATACTTTTTTGTTAAGTTTTGTGGTTGTATTTTAGAAGCCTATTCTTTACAAATGAGAGGCAGAAAGGGAATGAATCAGGATGGAAGAGAAGGTAGGAAGGAACTGGGAGGAGCAGAGAGAAAAGAAACTATAATGAAGATATATTGTGTGAGAAAGGAGCCTATTTTCACTAAAAGGAAAAAATAAAAATAAAAATAAATTATTTGTGTAAGTTTAAAAAGTTGGTCTTTCCAAAACAATATTTCTCATATCTGGAAAGCCTGGAAACAATAGCCAACCATCAGTGAAGATGGTCTTAAGGATCCAGATAGTGGTTTTTAATTATCATAAACACTATTTTCTGCTAAACAAAACAGAGTAAAACAACAACAACAAAACAAAGCAAAACAGAAAAACAAAAACACAGGTCTTCTGGGGAGCGAGATTGATTCACAATCTAAGACAGCATATGAACAAAATTTCCCTAGAAGCACTTACCATGGTAGACACCAAAAACTAACAGTGACTACCTCAAGAACCTGACAAGTGTACCAATCAGAAGGCAGCAATAAGGACTCCCACCACACAAGGGCAGGAAAAAAAGGAGCATCATTAACTATAAAAACTGCGATGAATTGAAACATAAGTGTATTTAAGTATTTGAACCCATGAGAACTGTTGGAGGATAGGCCGTAATTGACTGATACTGTTTTTAAAACTGATCAATAATGGAGAATGTATAAAGCCTTTATCTATTCCTTGAGGGTAACCACATACTGATGAAATTTGAATGAATTTCCTCTTTATTGGAGTATTCTAACCATTAAAATAAAAACCGGAATGATGAAATCAAAATACCTTCATTTTGCAACCACAAAGAAAAGAATGGATCCATGTGATGATTTTAATGACTATTAAAGTTCTATAAAATGATATAAATAGGTATCACGTGCCTGCAAAAAAAATTCTACTGCACACATATGAAATATGTTTGTTAAATATGCACACCCAAATTAGATCAAGCTCTAATACATACACACACACACACACACACACACACACACACACACACACACACTCAAATGTATGTGTGTATGCAATGTGTACAGTTCTTATGAGGCTCTCCAATGTAGGGATATTCATAAAACTTATTCTATCCAAGTTACACTCTGGTTTCTGTGTTAAAGCCAGAGTCTTTGTATGTATATTGTGACAATGAGAAATGGCTAAGAATAATGGCTTGTGCGGTTGGTTGATAGTAGATGAATAGAACATACATTTACCAGAAGCTTTTAAAAGTAAGATCTAGTTCTCATAAAAAAAAAGTTTTCTAAGGCTTAGATTTTGAATGCCCTCAAATACGTGTTTGTGAACGAGTTAATCACTGATCTGTTAGTATTATTGGAGAGTGGAAAACTTTTAAAGGATGTAGCCTAATGAAAAAGAAACATTATTTCATGAGTGTTGCCCTTGAAGGTGTTAGAGATATCCTGGCCCCTTCCTTCTTTTCTTTGGTTCTGGCTTCCATAAGTTGAGCTTTGCTATGTGACATGTTCCCATTATGATGCAATATCTCACGTAGGTCCCATTGAGTGGAACCAAGTGACCAAGAATAGTTGTCTCCAAAGCAATGAGACAAATAAAGAGCTACAGGTGCCTCTTCATTACAGGAACATGATGACTAGGGCCAGATGGGCTTGTTTTTAAGTTAGTAGACTGAGACTGAGATGTGCTCATTTATAATTCTGGGTAGTGAATATTTTGTAGACTCTCTATGAACAAAGCACTATGATTTCCACACAGAATCATATCATCAGACACAATTCAAATTCATATACTCCAATATGGACCTTATGATACACAGTTTTGTTATCTGTAAGTGGCTCTCCCTAAAGTAAAATGGAGAAATTAGGAGAGCAATTCAAAGGGCTTTCATTTCATTGCATTGTACTTTGAAGTCAGATGGTCATGTACACAAATACACTTCTGTCTCCCTTAAAATAATAAACAGTTCATTTGTTTAATATTTGACAACACGAAAAAAGATTTTATATTTGGTGAAAAACACATTTCAGGAGTCTGGAGAAATGGTTCAGAGGTTAGCTGTTCTTGCTGCTTCAAGAAGACCTAAGCTTGGTTCCCAGCACCCACACCAGTCTGAAACATTAGTTTCAGGAGATTTGACATCCTCTTCTGGCCTTTTCAGGAACCCTCATGCAAATGGCATATACTCACATAGACAAACATCACTATTCACAAATAAAAATAAAGCCCATTATCTCAAAAAAAGTAATTGTTGAGATGATATAATGTATGATATAGAAGATAAGGTCATATAACAAGGGTTGAAATTTTAAGCAGAAATGAAGATGGGGTTAGGGGATAGGAGAGGTTGTGGAGGGTTGACCCAAACTAATAACTTATGAAAAAGCCTTAGAGAAACCCTCTAGCTATTATGCTAATACCAATATCCATTTTAAAGAAAGAGAAAATATGTGGGGAGATCAAACAGAACCACCCAGCATTAACTCTCCCAGATGACTCTGATTATTAAGGATATCTCCCTACAAGTTATTGGTCAGGGAATTCCCAAAACAATACAGTAAATTGTTATTACACTTAGTAATGCATCATAACTACGTAATAATACCTT
This sequence comes from Mus minutoides, assembly GCA_902729485.2. NCBI lineage: Eukaryota > Metazoa > Chordata > Mammalia > Rodentia > Muridae > Mus > Mus minutoides. Next base: position 32,243 of record CACVCL010030273.1, read on the forward strand.
GTCACTGAAGATGCTGTGTTCATTGACAACAGGACATGGAGAAATCACTGGAAACCCGACCCCGACCTTGCTTCCTGCTGTCTCGCTCTCACTGTGCACTCTGCAGGCTACTGGATCAGCAAAGCCATCGAGAAGTTCACATGGTCCTGGAACCTACAAGTTGCAGTTGCCACGTGCCAGGCAAGACCGTGCCAATCGGTACAGTTTTGAAGTAACTCTGTTGGAATTTTTTTATGGGTAACATTTTTTAAAAGTCATGAAGTTAAAAGGGGGTTTATTTGGACTATATAGAGAATATGGGGGTTAGGTGCAGTTATATTTTATTATGTACATCTACGAAATCCTAAAAATAAAAAATAAAAAGCTACATCTTTTTTTTTCCAACTTTTATTAGATAATTTCATTTACATTTCAAGTGTTATCCAGAGAGTTCCCTATACCCTCCCCCATCCCGGCCCTGCTCCCCTACCCACCCGCTCCCACATCTTGGCCCTGGCGTTCCCCTGTACTGGGGCATATAAAGTCTGCATGACCAAGGGGCCTCTCTTCCCAATGATGGTCAAGTAGGCCATCCTCTTCTATATATGCAGCTAGAGACATGAGCTCAGGGGGTACTAGTTAGTTCATGTTATTCTTCCACCTATAGGGTTGAAGACCCCTTCAGCTCCTTGGGTACTTTCTCTAGCTCCTTCCTTGGGAACCCTGTGTTCCATCTAATAGCTGACTGTGAGCTTCCACCTCCATGTTTGCCAGGCATTGNTTTTTAATAGCTGAGTAGTACTCCATTGTGTAAATATACCAAATTTTTTGTATCCATTCCTCTGTTGAGGGACATCTGGGTTCTTTCCAGTTTCTGGCTATTATGAATAAGGCTGCTATGAACATAGTGGAACATGTGTCCTTATTACCAGATGGAATATCTTCTGGATATATGCCCAGTAGGGGTATTGCAGGATCTTTCGGTAGTACTATGTCCAATTTTCTGAGGAATCGCTTTTTTAAAGAAACATTAAAATCACATAGACTGGTTTGTTCAGAAGCCTAGAATTCTAGTATACATGAACCAAATAAATATATGTGTGACCATATATAATATACTTTTGAATATATATATATATATATATATATATATATATGCACAAGTTTTGATATTTTATGATGATTTTAGTATGAGCAAATGGAGGGAAAGCACAGAAATGTACTTTTCTCTCAAGCTTTAAAAATTTTGCCTAAACTTGAGAGATTGTCAGAAAGCACAGGAGTATAACGAAAAGGGAAGTATAGAAGGAGAATGGAAGGAAAGAGAAGAATTGCAGCCTTAGAGAACACACCCTCCATAAGTACTTTAACTTCTCCTTTAGTAGTTCTTTTTTTTTTTTTTTTTTTTTTTTTTTTTTTTTTTTTTTTTTTTTTTTTTTTTTTTTTTTTTTTTTTTTTTTGGTTTTTTGAGACAGGGTTTCTCTATATAGTCCTGGCTGTCCTGGAACTCACTCTGTAGACCTGGCCTCGAACTCAGAAATCTACCTGCCTCTGCCTCTGCCTCCCGAGTGCTGGGATTAAAGGAGTGCGCCACCACGCCCGGCTTTTTTTTTTTTTTTTCCTTTAGTAGTTCTTTATAGAGAGAAATTTTAGTCTTGATTGAAAATGCATTCCTACCGAAAGATAGCAAGTCCCAGACACTGCAGTAGGCAACAGGACAGAGCAAATAATTTCCAAAAAGAATCCGGTTTCATGATTATTTCAACTTGTTTTTACTTGTGAGTAATTTGAAAAGTAAAGTCACTAGTGGCTTGTTGCTGTACGATTCTATTGCATGTGGTGTGTGTGTGTGTGTGTGTGTATTTGTGTGTATTTGTGTGTATTTGTGTGTGTGTGTGTGTGTGTGTGTGTATGCATTATTCTGTCTTGAAGAGTCTAAAACTCTCTCCAGCAATAAAAATGTAATCATAATAGTCTTTATATGACTTATGGTCAGGAACAAGGCAAACTGATAGAATTAACACAAGTTTCTCATAAGGAATATTGAATTTATTATATGTATGCAAACCTTTGCATATGTATTCAAATCAGTTGCCATCCACTTAATTCCCTTAGTACACTGGAAAAGTCTATAAATGAGCCCTATAATTTAATTCTAAAGCTATCTTGAACATCATCTGGGGCTGTAAGATATTGTATTGTTGGTATATTAATTATCTTATTACTGTTCAATGATATAAAGTCAGAATAAGATAAGGATTACATCTGCAGAGGGTTATGTTTAGGTACCATTAGTCAAATTAATAATGTATAATCAATTCATTTATTTAACTAATGAATGAAGTTGATCAATGTACCATTAACTAAGAGAGAAAAATAAAAAATCTCTATAACATAGATGCTGTCAAAATTTAAACATACATTTACATTACACTGAAAAATAAACCTTGCACTATTAAACCTTAAATTAGCAACCTGTTCTCCACACTAGCTCCTTCTCCACTGGCAAATTTGAAGTTACTGTGGCTTCCTTGAGCCCTTATCAGTATGCTATATAAAAGAAGAATAAGAAAATGCAAGAAGCAGTCAAGTATATCTACTGTTAGTGTAATCAACAACACAGTAAGAGCCAGTTGGTAGATTAGACAAGTAAATCAATTCTAAGAGTTTGCTGACAAAATATCATTAGATCTATTGTTTTTTACTGTGATGATGAACTATATTGTGATGGATTCATTCTATAATAGTTGCAGAAAACATCTGCAAAAGAAAATTAGATTTACAACTTAAATTACTTTTATATTCTGCTAAATTAGAAGTTAATTATACGAAAACGTGTGGTCTATTGATGTGCCTTTATTGTATTTATAATCAAAGAAACAGGATATATTTCCATGTAATATTCATTTAGCAGCTCACTCATTCAATAGCCATCGGAATTTGAAAGGGGGGGGCGCACTGAAGCTGCTGGGCAGTCTTAGATATCTCAAGTCAGAGGAGAGCCAACCCACAATGAATGGAGTTTGTAGGGGTCAGGATCTGTATCCTGCCTGAGATTACTGTGCGGTTCTGCCACCTAGTGGTTGCTTTTTCACACGTGACTTGGTACCTTTTTTTTTTTTTTTTCTGGATTCACTGGTATGTCATTGCTTTTTTTTTAACCAATTTTTATTAGATATTTTCTTCATTTACATTTCAAATGCTATCCCGAAAGTCCCCTATACTCTCCTCCATCCCCTGCCCTGCTCCTCTATCGACCCACTCCCACATCTTGGCCCTGGCGTTCCCCTGTACTGGGGCATATAAAGTTTTTATGACCAAGGGGCCTCTCTTCCCAATGATGGCCAACTAGGCCATCTTCTGCTACATATGCAGCTAGAGACATGAGCTCTGGGGGTTCTGGTTAGTTCATATTGTTGTTCCTCTTCTAGGGTTGCAGACCCCTTCAGCTCCTTGGGTACTTTCTCTAGCTCCAACATTGGAAACCCTGTGTTCCATCTAATAGCTGACTGTGAACATCCACTTCTGTGTTTGCCAAGCACTGGCATAGCCTCACACGAGACAGCTATATCAGGTCCCTTTCAGCAATATCTTGCTGGCGTATGCAATAGTGTCTGCATTTGGTGGCTGATTATGGTATGGATCCCCGGCTGCAGCAGTCACTAGCTGGTCCATCCTTTTGTCTCAGCTCCACACTTGATCTCTGTAACTTCTTCAATGTGTGTTTTGTTCCTAATTCACCCCTTCTTAGACTTGGTACCTTTCTATTTTTTTTTTCAATTTTTTTATTAGATATTTTCTTAATTTACATTTCAAATGCTATCCCAAAAATTCCCTCTCCCCTTCCACTGCCCTGCTCTACTGCCCACCCCTCCCCTGCCACTCCCACTTCTTGGCCCTGTCTTTCCCCTGTATTGGGGCATATAAAGATTGCAATACCAAGGGGCCTCTCCTCCCAATGATGGCCGACTAGGCCATCTTCTGCTACATATGGAGCTAGAGACACGAGTTCTGGGGGTTCTGGATAGTTCATATTGTTGTTCCTCTTCTAGGGTTGCAGACCCCTTCAGCTCCTGGGGTTCTATCTCTAGCTTCTCCATTGTAGGCCCCATGCTCCATCTTATAGATGACTGTGAGCATCCACTTCTGTACAAGACAGCTATATCAGGGTCCCTTCAGTAAACACTTGCTGTCCTATGCAATAGTGACTGAGTTTAGTGACTGATTATGGGATGGATCGCCCGGTGGGGTAGTCTCTGTATGGTCCATCCTTTCATCTTAGCTCTAAATTTTGTCTCTGTAACTCCTTTCATGGGTATTTTGTTTCCTATTCACAGGAGGAATGAAGTATCCAGACGCTGGTCTTCCTTCTTGATTTTCTTGTGTTTTGCAAATTGTATCTTTGGTATTCTAAGTTTCTGGGCTAATATCCATTTATCAGTGAGAGTATATCCAATGACTTCTTTTGTGATTGGGTTACTTCACTAGAAAGAGGAACACTCCTCCATTGCTGGTGGGATTGCAAGCTTGTAAAACCATTCTGGAAGTCAGTCTGGCATTTTCTCAGAAAATTGGACATAGTACTACTGGATGATCCAGCAATACCTCTCCTGGGCATATACCCAGAAGATGTTCCAACTGGTAAAAAGGACACATGCTCCACTATGTTCATAACAGCCTTATTTATAATAGCCAGAAGCTGGAAAGAACCCAGATGTCCCTCAACAGAGGAATGGATACAGAAAATGTGGTACATTTATACAATGGAGTACTATTCTGCTATTAAAAAAATGAATTTATGAAATTCTTAGACTTGGTACCTTTCAAGTGCCATCTGCATGCTTAGCAAAAAACATAATAAGTAGATAGATAGATAGATAGATAGATAGATAGATAGATAGATAGATAGACAGATAGATAAATAACTCTACCATGTGACTAGAGAAATTATAATTATCTATATATACTTTAATTATATTAAATAAAAATTCACCTATAGTTAACATTCAAGAAGTTGTTACAATATGGTCCATTTCTGTTCTTCTATTCAACATAAGATCCATCACATCCACCCATAAACAACAGCTTTCTGTTATTCTAATGCAACCTACTCTGAGAGACTCTGGGCACATAATTTCTTCATTTATTGTACTGCAACAATCACTCTTACTTTTATCTTCACAATTATATCCTTACAAATACTGCCCATACTCTGAATCCATTTGTACCCCCTTGATACTTGACCTAAGCATTCTTGAATAACCCTACTCTACCATATAAAGAGGGAGGCTATTTGGTAGCAAAAAAAAAAAAAAAAAATTGTCATTACATTTTTCCATTGCTTCAGCACTTAACACTGTACCCTTGGCCCATAATTATACGATGTGCCTATTAAGGTTTTGACCCTTTAAAAGGAGTTTTAAATTGCTAATTGAGCAAAATCACCTTCCTATCAAAATAAGACAAAATTAGTGAAAGTCACTGTTTTCAAGGCTTGGTCTCAAATGTTTACCAAACCAAAGTTCCCTGTGTTTTCAAATGATATGTCAGTGTTTGTGTCAGATATACGACAATTTTTTTATCCTTGGTAATTCAGGGAATGAGAACGTTAGTAGTGATAAAAACCAAATTAGGGCTTTGCTTTAAAGAAAAATAAAATTGTAAGCAACAATTCACACATCCTCCTGTCTGAATAGTTATTAAGAAATTTTAAATTAAAAATATCTATCTTATTTTTTTCCTTGAATGTTCCCCAACGTGTAAAAATTATTTAGTATAAGGCATACTAGGAAGATTTTACGGTATTTAGGAAAGTAGTTATGTAAAGACACATTTTACTTAATTTGGCTCACCCTAGCCTATCTTCAGGCTACACCTGCTTGCTGCATTGACCAAAATAAACTTGAACTCAACTTGACATTATGTAACTGAAAGTTACAGAAGGTCCAGCATTGATTTTTCTTTCATTATCTCTAAGCAAACCTGGTTTCAAATTTATTGTCATGAAATGTATTTTAAAAGACACATTTGTGATGCTAGTTTTAAAATTCACTAAACTACTAATTATAAAAGAAAATCAGTTTTGTATGAAGATAAACATTGACTATGAGAGACTGTGTACAGAGATTTACATGGCCATGATAAATGTCTAGAAAAGGCACTCTGTAGAAAGTGGTTGATTATAATCCATCAAAATGTTATGTGAGCATCTACCACCTTATCTCTTACATCTTACATGTTTATTTTGCAATTATCTTTGATAAATTAAAATAAAAATTCTTTGCTATCAGAATGTTCTTAAAGTGATTGATAACAAAACTATAATTATTATAAAATTGTTGATACCACCCTTATGTGAAATATTAATTTCCTCCAGATTTTAGGACATATAAAACCCAGAACAGTGTTATCATTCTTTGGAAGGGGATGGGTAAATATAGACAACACATTTTCTCAGCTAATGCAAATCAAATGAACCATTATTTATTTTCCCAAGATCTGTTTACTGTGTTCGTCTTCATATCACAGAATTGCTTTATTGTCTAATTTATTCTGAGTTTTCTACCCTAGGAAAAAAACCTGTATTCCTCATGTGTAAATAGAACAAGACATTAACTCTAAGGGAAAAGATGTTGTTATTATGTTTGGGAGCTTGTGAAAACCAGCTGCCCTGACCCCAGTTGAGACAGCATCTATAAGGCAAGGCCTGAAGTCTGCATTTGTCACAAGTCTTCCAAGGCGTCCCCAGAGATTGTATTTTGCACTAAGGATAAAGCTAGTATTTGGTTCCTAGAGTAAAGTCTATTCTCAGGCTTTCCCTATGAAACACGACAAATGCAAATGTCGCACTCCACTCCTGCTGATATAAGAGGGACAGTGCCTCCTTTTTAATATTATCAGGATCTTCTAGGAGTGAATGTTAGGAAAATTTATATAATAATGGCATGTGACAAGCATGAAACTTAATTCTTTTTTTTGTTTGTTTTTGTTATTTCTCTCTTTATTAGATATTTTCTTCATTTACATTTCACATGTTATCCAGAAATTTTCCCTTACCCTCCCGCGTCCCTGCCCTGCTCCCCTACCCACCCCCTCCCACATAATGGCCCTGGCATTCCCCTGTTCTGGGGCATATAGAGTCTGTATGACCAAGGGGCCTCTCCTCCCAATGATGGCCAACTAGGCCATCTNCGAGTGCTGGGATTAAAGGCGTGCGCCACCACGCCCGGCTGTGCCCCACTTTTTAATGGGGATATTTTTCTTTATTCTTTATATTTCCTTTCTGTGATGACTTTGTGAACTAGAAATTCTTGGGTGAGCCCAGCATGCTGGATTTCACAAGTCAGACCTAATATGTTGTCATAAAGGAAGCAGTGTTTGAAAGGGGAGGTAAGAAGTGGCAGCTGACAAGGGAAATTCTATTAGATACTCATGAAAATTAAGATCCCAGACATTTTTAAAAGTCCAATATAACTAATATCACGACAGCCTCCTTGTGATTTCCTTTGGTATTTTAACCAAGTTGTTTATTTGAATATCGCATTTACAATTTTTTTGTTTACTTCAGGTACTCATTACAAATCTTGTTTGCAATGAATATGGAAGCAACTATATCTCCCAGTAAATAGGTCTCAGAAAACCTTTCATAAAATATAGAGCTCTACATTTACGGAAACATTATAAAGCCTGCCACAGGTAATTACTGTTTTGGTTTTATTTAAAGCAAATAAATTGTGCTTGGAAAGTAATGCATAATGTTCTCACATGATAAAACAAGACTGCTATTTACAAAGATTCTCTGAATAGTTTATTTATTTATGTATTTATTATTTAATATTTATTATAACATAAATATAGGAAAAGTCTTTGTGGTGATAGACATTCTTAATATATAAATCCATACACAATAAGTGCTGATCTCCTGATCTTTATGCTTGATACCATTGAAAGAATATTGAATACTTCCCACTTAATTTTCTATCTATCTGATATATGTATATATAGCACCTATCACTTTCTAGATATATTACCATGACCATAGTTAAGTGTATATGTGTTTGTACAAAACTATGCTCTTTTATTATCTATGCATATATATACACTATCCATATAAAACAAGGATATTGTATGCATGTATGTATGTGTATGTGTGTATGTATGTATGTATGTATGTATGTATGTATGTATGTATGTATGTATGTATGCCATACATATGGAGAGAGAAACAGAGACAGATAAACATTTCTTAGGTACTAGAAAAGCACTGATTGACTTTTCTGTTCTATAGATTTTCACTAGAAGAAGGGGTCTTAAGAAATAGCACATGGAATTTCCAACCATAATCATAAAGTAGTAAATCTAATTGATCTACACAGAGGACATTGATTTATGGAGGTATACAAATGAAGCAGAATTGAAATGAATTCAGTATAATGCATGGACAATAACCAGGGTTAATTATTTTCTGGCACCAGAAAGCTTGAATTCACTATTCCTTGAGCTATAAAACAAATTAGTGCTACCAGAATCTCAAGGGCTCATGTTTTTAAATACCCAATCAAGATTTAAAATGTGCCATTTATTTTTCTAGACATCTGATTTCAGCTAACCTATTGATTGCTATGAATATTTTGTGGGTAATAAGTAAAAATTGCTCCACAACATTTGTAATGTCAGATATCTCATGTTTCTTTATTATTTTAAATCAAATAAAAATCAAGTAATAGATGCCAATAATTATAGTTGACAAAGCCAGTATCAATTTTAGTTTAAATCCACACTCTGACATTTATACAAGTCATGGAAGCAAGAACCCAATTCACTGTACATAACTTCAGTTTGATTGTTTGAGCTACTAGTGTCAGCCCAAGTCTGAAAAAAACTAAGTCCAGGTCTATACATGGAACAACTGCAAAGGTTTCTCAGAGACCTACCATCTCACATCATACACACAAATTCACTCAGGGTATCTCATGGAATGGAGGACCCACTCTCAAAATTATAAAAACGGGGGCTTAGGGGACAGATCAGTGGGTCTAAGTTCCAATCCATGGAACATAAATATAATAAGCCAGACATGGCTGCATGTATTTATAACTACAGTCAGAGCCTGCAGATACTAGGAACCAACTAGCCTGGTTAAAAGAGAAAGTCCCTGATTCAGAAGCCACAAAAGAGTCTATCAGATATTCATTGTCCTCCTCTGGACTTCTCATGAGCTGGTATTTGCAAACTCAGTCCCATATGCTTGTATAGGCAAGTGTGCATACAACATAGGTACTCACACACACACACACACACACACACACACACACACACACACACACAGGCTTACAATCTGCCACCACTCTTGTTTCCAGTTTCCAAATTCAGGTACTTTAGGATTTTAACTGTGATACAGGTTTCCCTCTTCTTGCCCACCATACAACTGACATTAACTTAGCTATATTTTATACCATGTTAAATAATAAATAATTGTATAAATCAGCCACCCAGGAATGTACTGGATTTTCCCTTCCATATAACATGAAAGCTTTTCTCTCCTCTTTCCAGTTTCAAAATCCGGGGCTGACAAGAGAGCTCCATGGTTCAGAGCCCTTGTTCCTGTAGAAGACTTAAGTTCTCTTTCCTCCGCCCATAGCATGGATCACATAATGCTCTGTAACTAGAGATCTGGGGTATATGACAGCCTTTACTAGCCTCCATGAGCATTGAATTCATGTGTGTATACACATAATTAAAATTAATCTTAAAAACCTTTTTTAAAAACCCATTTACTTTCAAGGAGCACACACAATTTTTAATATGTGGCCCCTCTAGTGCATTTAAAGAAAATATTACTTGTTAATTCATCAGCTAAACAGGAAAAGCTAAATATACCAATATTGCACATATGTCATTTAATTTCTCAGTAACAATGGGTAGACCTTGAAGCATGAATATATCTAAATATTTGAAATATCACCTCTCCAACTTTAAAGCCATCACAGCTTCTCACAGAGAAGCTCACAGGAAAGCAAAGAGGAATTAGAAGTGGCATACTTATTATTAAGAGGTAACAATTGTTATGAAAATAGTTCAAATGTATGTATAGATCTATCATGTCTACATTACACAGCTATACTCATTACCACCAACATATTTTATAAGCACTCTGAGTCATCATTGAAGACAGGTTATTATTGGTCAGGAAAATCTAGCAAAATTGTTTCTACTCTAAAAAGATTACTGTACTTCTAGGCTGATTGGATGTGGGGAATAAAGAACACAGAAAACAAGTCAGAACAAAATGAAGTATTTTGAATGTCTGGATATGTAGGAATGGAGAAAGTATTCTGAATTCAGATATGCATGTGACACAGCAAACTTTTTTGGGCCATTAATTCACAGGGTTTCCAGCGGGAATATCTTTAGCTCTGGATCTCAAGAGAGGCATTGCTCATTAAAACTTTGACTATAAATAAAGATTTACAGCTTTGAGCATCTGAAATGCTAAATTGTACTTTTATTTAATTATATTAATCACCTTAAAATTAAAACCTCCTTTCTTGATTTTTATTTATTTTTGTGTGTTTATTTTTATTTTTTATTTGATATTTTCTTTATTTACATTTAAAATAACCCCTTTCCTGATTTGTCTCCCCCCCCCCAGAAGCCCCCTATCCCACCCTCCTTTCTCTTTCTTTTATGAGGATGTTCCCCACCAACCCACTTCCAGCTCCCTGACCCTGGCATTCCCCTACACTGGAGCATAGAGTCTTCACAAGACCAAGGGCCTCTCATCCCATTAATGCCATACAAGTCCATATACATGCAGCTGGAGCCATGGTTCCCTTCATGTGTATGTACTCTTTGGTTGGTAGTGATTGGATTACCTCACTCAGGATGATATTTTCTAGTTCAATCCATTTGCCTAAGAATTTCATGAAGTCATTGTTTTTAATAGATGAGTAGTACTCCATTGTGTAAATGTACCACATTTTCTGTATCCATTCCTCTGTTGAAGGAAATCTGGGTTCTTTCAGCTTCTGACTATTATGAATAAGGGTGCTATGAACATAGTGGAGCATGTGTCCTTGCTATATGTTGGAGAATCTTTTGGGCATATGCCCAGGAGTGGTGTAGCTGGGTCCTCAGGTAATACTATGTCCAATTTTCTGAGAAAACCCAGACTGATTTCCAAAGCGGTTGTACCAGCTTGCAGTTCAACCAAAAATGGAGGAGTGTTCCTCTTTTTCCAAATCCTAGCCAGCATCTGCTGTCACCTGAGTTTTTGATATTAGCCATTATGACTGGTGTGAGGTAGAATCAAATGGTGCTGGTTCAACTGGCAGTCAGCATGTAGAAGAATATAAATTGATTATTCTTATCTCCCTGTACAAAGCTCAAGCCCAAGGGGACTAAGGACCTTCACATAAAACCAGAGACACTGAAACTAATACAGAAAGTGGGGAAAGCCTGGAACACATTGGCACAGGGGAAAATTTCCTGAACAGAACACCAGTGGCTTATGCTCGAAGATCAGCAATAGACAAGTAGGACCTCATAAATTTGCAAAGCTTCTGTAAGACCAAGGACACTGTCAATAGGACAAAATGGCAACCAACAGATTGGGGGAAATCTTTATCAATCCTACATCTGATAGAGGGCTAATATTCAATATATACAAATAACTCAAGAAGTTAGACTCTAGAGAAACAAATAACCCAATAAAAATGGGGTACAGAGCTAAACGAAGACTTCTCAACTGCAGAATATCAAATGGCCAAGAAGTACCTATAGAAATGTTCAACATACTTAGTCATCAGGGAAATGCAAATCAAATAACCATGGCCTTTTAAGGGTGTAAGTTTGGATTCTAATTGTTGTTAAGTTGGGCACTGCTTTGTAGAAGTGGGATCCTGTTTTGTTGTTGTTGTTGTTGTTGTTGTTGTTGTTGTTGTTTCTTTCTCCCAGCCCCATCTCCCATAAATAAGACTCAGACTCAAAATATATTTACAAATTCCTTTGCAATATAGTTAGACTCTTCTCTGACTAGATAAACTTAAAATGCCTCATTCTAGCCTACATTCTGCCATGTGGCTGGTTACCTGTGCCCAGGTCCCATGCCCCCGTCTCATCACATCTTGCTGGAAAATCTCCCACCTAGCTCTATTTCAGAATCCTTTTTGCCTCCTTAAGTCTCACTTCTATTTCCTTTCTAAGCCATACGCCATAGGCTTTTTAACTGACAGTTGATGCATCCATACAATACACAAGGTAAACTCTCTATGACTGTGAATGATGCCATACCGGCACATGATCCTGAACTGTATAAGAAAGCTATGTGAGTATAAATTAGTCTATGATCCAGCCCAAGAAACATTCTCCATGGATCTTGCTATACCTCTGCAGCTGTGAAGTATGATTTTTGGTCAGTATTATTGCTATGTGGAATAACAGTCAGGCTTGCCTGTGTTCACTTCCATCAATGATGAAATATAATCCAGAATTTTAAGCTGAAATAAATCCTTTCCTTATGCAATTTAATCAAGATGTTTCATCACAGTAATAGAAATGAAAAATAGAAAATATCTTACTAAGGTCTAAACCATTGTCCACATAACTGCCCTAATTACCACAGTATGGTCAATTCCACATATGTACTCGGTTTCAGTGTTCACTCTTCCCCCCACATATTAAATATTAATATAGTTTTATACATACAGATTTCCACTTCATTAGTATTTATATACTTTCTGTTTCAGATTTTCTCTCTACTCATATAAATCCTTTTCATTATTAACATTAATTTTGGGTCATTGGTCGAGGCCTATCTTGTTTATAAGAGCATGCCCTCTCATCTCTAGCAGTTACCCATTTTGGTTTCCAGCAGTTCGTTTTGCACTTACCACCAGTTAGCATAATGCAAGTCTGGGTAATTATTTATTCATCATGTATTTCAATATTGTGAGATGCATGAGAGCCAGAAATGTCTTTCTTTCTCTACCTCTTCCTATTACTAAATAAATAAATAAGTAAATAAGTAAGTAAATAAATATCTACATTCAGTAATTCTTAAAATATTTTCAAAAGAATGAAAGGTAACTTATTCAGGGGTGTACTGACTACGATCAATGAGGCTCTGACTAAAATAATAACTACAATATTTTATGCCCATTTTTATTTTCTATCATTGATGATTCCGCCCTTTTTCACACTGAAATTTAAGGTGTAATGAATCATCAAAAAGAAGATGTCTGCTTCCTCAGGTTCAGCACCCTTGGCACTTTAATGCTGGGAAATACATGGACCACTGGAAAAAATGAAATAGGTCCCACTTAGCAAAAATCTTAGCTTTGAATATTTATAATTTCTTAGAGGATGTAGAGAAGGAATTGCTCTGAAAACACTAATTCAATTGAGGTACTCAAGATTCTCCCAGAATTAGTGACAAGAAATAGAACTGGAGATTTCTGAAGAGGAGATATTTAGATACCAGTGAGTCAGCATGAAGCATGCTCTATATTAGGCTCCTCTGGATGCGTTTATTGAATAAAACTAAAAGTAAATTGAATCCAGTGCAAATGCCCTGGGGACTACTTGCAGCTGCTTATTAACAACAAAAGTGTTCTTGGGATATCTGTGAAATGCTTTGCATGGACATGAATTGATCTTCCATTGGCTTCTGAGATGTAAAAATGTTTGACCAAGCTTTGTAAAAACAAATATCTCACTGAGGTGGGGTTGCATGTTCAGGTTTACTAAGTCAGTATTTTATAGGGCCCTGGATACTCTTATGACCTTCAATTTCCTTAAGCAAATTGGTGAGAGATAAGTCTATTTATACATAAAAAGACTATAACTGAAAACTAATCACTTATACAATAGGAACTTTTTAATAAGTTAAAATAAATAAGAGGGTTTTTGTTAAAATATATACCCAAGGGAAACTCTTAATATTTAGCCTGATCTAGAATGTTTTAATAATTGGAAGTGTATAGTCACAGAGAAACTCTTGGCAAAAAGTCTGTGCTTGCCATGCATGGGCGCCAGAAAATCTCAGACCTGACTATTGAGGTCAGATTGTTCCATTATTTTCTGCAGGTTCATGCTCTCGATGAATCAATCCATTAGAAGAACAGACCACAAATGTCCTTCGAAAAACAAAAGCTGGCAGGAATCCCTGAAACAGCACTATCCTCGAGCTAAAAATTGACTGAACCTCTGTGTGTGCATGCTTGCCAGTGTGTGTGACTTGAATTGATCACTTTAGCAGAAATGAAATTGTAATATACTCAGTCTTAAAATGTGCATGTAATATGAATCTGTTCAACTAATTTGACTCAGTGCCCATATAGATTGCTGATGGTATGTGCTTTTTTTTTTTTCCTTCACCCATTTGGTACACTGTAAATTGATATAAATTCTAACCTCTATCTTTACGACACTAGGATAGGTCTGAAGACTGTAAAAACATAATCAAAAGGGAGCAAATTATGAGTGCATGAATGTCAAGTTCTTTGGAAAGTTAGGCATTAGGAAGACTTCATCTACTGAGGAAAATTCTCAAAAGGAGACATTTGCTGAGACACACCCCAACAATTGTCCCTTCTTTGAGGGAAAATTCATAGAAATACAGAAACCATCTCTCGGAAACTCATAAGGAACAAAACCAAAGAATTACGTAGTTATTAAAAGAATGAACAAAAAGAAAGGACATGAGATAGGCAGATGTTGAGATAACTCTCAACTTCCCCATCTCTACTATCTCTGATACCATGTACTGTTTCCCATGTATTAATTCTCAAAATATTTTTGCTAACTTTATTCCAATAAGTAGAACAAGACAACAATGGTGATAATCGTTTCTATGATTAGGTCATAGAGGTTTTTTATGTCTATCTTACTACAATCTTTCTTTCCCTTCTTGACTGCAAAACTTCCATTCACATAGCTCTTAAGTTGTCAGTTTATGTGCTAGGGAACTGTGGATGAACTCCAGTCAACAGAAGGTGAGAAATTGAGGTTCTTTGTACAATATAACCTAAGAAAAACTGATCCTGCCAAAAGCAATTCAGAGTGAACTTGAGAGCAAATCTTCCTGAAACTGAGCAATACAAATGGTGATTAGCACAGTAACTTGCTAGAAGACTGTGAAGACTTCA
Organism: Mus minutoides; assembly: GCA_902729485.2. Taxonomy (NCBI): domain Eukaryota; kingdom Metazoa; phylum Chordata; class Mammalia; order Rodentia; family Muridae; genus Mus; species Mus minutoides. The sequence continues at coordinate 47,368 of CACVCL010030273.1, forward strand.
CTAAGCCTGATTAGTGCTTTACTTGTTTAAACTAGTACGTACCAGGTCAGTTATTATACAGGCATACGTAACTCTTACAGGCCTCATGGCTATAAGAAGGAATTGCTTACATGCTGTTTTGCTACTTTCAAAAGACTTCACCATGCATTGTTATTTGTTTTGCGGGTAAAATTCACCCTGTAGACTAGAAATTGATGATTTATTTATGGTTTATGCTGAGGATCATATAACTAGCAGCTGCTTTGTCTTCAGTTCCATGTATTTCTTTTTTTTTTTTTTTCATTAAAACACCCAGAGGAATAGAAAACAGAAAGTTTGAAAGATTTACTCTATACAAGGATTAATAGCCCTTTAAATGTGGATGAACAGACATGACAAGTGGTTAAACATAAGGGAATGGGTTTGTTATTTATCTTTACTTTGTGAACTCTTAGTATCTGGATGTTTTATAAATAATTCTTCTACTGAATTTTATAGCTTTGTTTTGGTGTCTTTTCACTTCTCCCTAAGTATGTCACCAAAATGTCAAAGTATGTTGACATTTCAGTTGCTTAGAATGGTCTTTGATTTAAAAAGGGAATAAGAAAAGGTCTGATGTGCAAACAGGTTTTTCATATGGGATATAGCTTACATACATACCACTCTGTATATTGTCCACTTATGTGGTTAACCTACCAAGCACTTCACAATTTGTTCAGATTCCTCTCTGCATGAATGCTTACTGATAACACTGTCATAAATCTATGAATGCAAATCTCCTGTCATCAATGAAATTTACAGAACAAAATCTTTCAAAATTTGTTAGTAAGATGTGATGGTTTTTACTCAAATATGCCCACAATACAAGTAAATATTTCCCAGATAAGTAGCATTTATAATTCCAAAAATATCTATGATATTCCTGACTTTTTTATTGGATATTTTCTTTACTTATATTTCAAATGTTCTCCCCTCTCCCAGTTTCCCCCCTTGGAAAACCCCTATCCCATCGCCCATCACCCTGTTTCTATGAGAGTATTACTCCAGCCATCCACCCACCCACTCCCACCTCCCTACCCTGCTATTCCCCTGCACTGTGGCATTGAGCCTTCACAGGACCATGAACCTCTTCTCCCATTAATGCCAAACAAGGCCATCGTCTGCTACATATGGACTGGAGCCATGGGTCCCAACACGGGTATTCCAAGGTTTAGTCCCTGAGAGCTCTGGGGAGTCTGGTTTGTTGGTATTGATGCTTTCCCTATGGAGTTGCAAACCCCTTCAGCAACTTCAACCCTTTCTCTAACTCCTCCATTGGGGACTATGTGCTCAGTCCAATGGTTGGGTGCAAGCCTCCACCTCTGTATTTGTCAGGCTCTGGCAGAACCTTTCAGGAGACAGCTATATCAGGCTCCTGTCAGCAAGCTCTTCTTGGTATCCACAATACTGTATGTGTTTGGTAAATATATATGGGATGAATCTCCAGGTGGGGAAGTCTCTGGATACCTTTCCTTTAGTCTCTGCTCCACACTTTTTGTCTGTATCCCCTCCCATGGCTATTTTGTTCCCACTTCTAAGAAGGACCAAAGTATCCATACTTGAGCTTCATGTGGTCTGTGAACTGTATCTTGGGTATTCTGTGCTTTGGGGCTAGTATCCACGAATCAGTGAGTGTATACCCTATGTGTTCTTTTGTAATTGGGTTAGCTCACTCAGGATATTTTCTAGTTCCATCCATTTGCCTAAGAATTTTTATTAAATCATTGTTTTTAAGAACTGAGTAGTACTCTGTTGTGTATATGTACGACATTTTCTGTATCCATTCCTCTGTTAAAGGACATCTGGGTTCTTTCCACCTTCTGGCTATTATAAATAAGGCAGCTATGAACATAGTGGAGCATGTGTTTTTGTTATATGTTGGAGAATCTCTTGAGCATATGCCAATGTGTGGTATAACTGGATCCTCAGGTAATACTATGTACAATTTTCAAACTGATTTCCAGAATGGTCATACCAGCTTGCAATCCCACCAACAATGGAGGAAGTTTTTGTTGTTGTTGTTGTTGTTGTTGTTGTTTTGTTTGTTTGTTTACATATTTACTGTAAGCGAACAATCATTCAGGTAATCTGCCATGTTATGAGCTAGAAGCATCAGAGAGATTGCCATTAATTTATTGATACAATTTAGTTTATAAATCCTTCAACCAGATTTTAAACTGTTAATTTTTTAATTAGATATTTTATTTATTTACATTTCAAATGTTTTTCCTTTTCCAGGTCTCCCCTCTGATATGGCTGTCTTCTGAGAGGCTCAGATTCTTTGGAGGATGGCCACCTATAGTAACTGGGAAGTTTGAATGGATGCCCAAAGATCCCTAACTAAATCTTTGGAACATTTGAACTTAGGTATTAGAGAATTAGGCAGATGATCAAAGCTTTTCTGGTTTTGAATGCAGTCAAAAATGAGCCAACAATGAATGACTACAGATAGAGGCTGAATGCTAGAGAAGGCATGAAGCAGAATGCTTCCAGAATCTTTGCTGAACACATAACCTCCTTGACATGTTGATACTAATTCCTTGAGAAGCAATTGAGCTTCTGCTGTAAGAGGTGTTATGCTCAGCCTTGTTTTAAAACCAGGGCCTAAGCTTCAGCTGGAGATTGTTTTTTATTTGCTTGTTTTAAGATTTACTATGTGTGTGTGTGTGTGTGTGTGTGTGTACACACACACACACACACACACACACACACACACACACACACATACACACAGCTATAACACTTAGGTAGAGGGCCTAGATTAGGACATACAGGTTTCTTGATTGTCAATTCAGTCTCTCTGAGCTCCAATGAGCTCAGGTAAGTTGATTCTATGGGTCATAGTCTTGTCACCTAGAGACTTTTTGAAGCATAACTATTTTAAAAGCAATCACTGGAGCAATGGGTCCCAGTTGGAGGAGTTGGAGAAAGGACTGAAGGAGCTGAAGAGGTTTGTGGTTTGCAACCCCATAGGAATAATATCAATATCAATCAACCAGACCCCCCAGAGCTCCCAAGGTCTGAACCACCAACCAAGGAGGACATATAGAGGGACCCATGTTTGCAGCCACATGTGTAATAGAGGATGGTCTTGTTTGGCACCAATGGGAGAATAGGCCCTTGGATCTGAGGGTGTTCAATGCTCCAGTGTAGGGGAATGCCAGGATAGGCAGATGGGAGTTGGGGGGTATATGGGGAAGTACCCTCATAGAGGCAGGTGGAGGGGGAATGGGATATTGGGTGTTGAATTTTGTCAAATGCTTTCTCAGCATCTAATAAGATAATAGTGTGTGTGTGTGTGTGTGTGTGTGTGTGTGTGTGTGTGTGTGTGTGTGTGTGTGTGTGTGTGTGTGTGTGTGTGTGTGTGTGTGTGTGTGTGTGTGTGTGTGTGTGTGTGTGTGTGTGTGTGTGTGTGTGTGTGTGTGTGTGTTTATTTTGTTTATATAGTAGATTGTGTTGATGGATTTTCATGTATCCCTGGGATGAGGAGTACTTGATCATGATGGGTGATTGCTTTAATATGTTCTTGGATTTGGTTTGCGAGAATTTTGTTGAGTATTTTTGCATTCATATTCATAAGGGAAATTGGTCTGAAGTCTTCTTTGTTTTGTCTTTGTGTGGTTTAGGTATAAGCATAATTGTGTCACTGGCAGGGTGGGGTTTCCTGCATCCCTGTATCCTGGGGGTCCCAGTTACTCCTGGTGTTGGGGCAGATGTTGTGGCCTCACCAATGAGCCTGGGTGTGTTAGAGTTCCTGGGAGTTGAGCTTCTTCTGGGTGTTGTGGGACTGGGTGCAGGGGCAGCACCCAAGGTCTCAATATTCATGACTTTTAGATAGAGAATAGCTGTACTAATTTCTTATTCTTAGTCCTTAGAATCAGTTTGCCAAACATGTTTATTGCTGTTATTGGTTTTATTTAATTGGCTCCTTTCATTTCTAATAATTTTTTCCTATGGGAAAAAGAAAACAAGATAATGATCATCAAATTGTTATTATGGTGTTTAAAATCACACGGAGCAGGTTCTACATGGGAAGTTAAATAAATATTGCTGGTAGATAGAACAGACAGTACACATGTATTTGGAACTTAATACTCAATGGTTAGGCACTTTTAGACTAAGCTAATACTTAACTGTTAAAATATCTCTACTATGATGGCTCCTATATTAACAACTTGTTATATAGATTACATAATTAATAACTAGTGTTTGTTTGTTTGTTTGTTTGGGACATGTCCTCTTGTAGTCGAGTATAACCTTAAACTCTTTCTGCTTCCAATTTTTGAATGATGGAATTACAGAAATGCACCATCACCCCCAATTTAAATGAACTCATCCTGGTGAGTGAAGATTTCCAAGTGATTCAAATGACCAGCTGGTCATCAAAATACAGTCCTCAGGCTGGTTCTACACTCAAATCAAATCTTAAAAACAGCTCAGGTTTGAGCCTTCAGAGATAACTTCCTGTTAAGAATACTTCCATAGGATATGAGTTTGGTTCGAGTTCCCAGAGGTGATTTCCAGTTGCTTACAACAGCTTTTAATTACATCTTCAAGAGATCTGAGAGCCTCTTTTCATCACTGGGTTCATTCACATATATATATACAGAGACATGGCCACAAAAACAGTCAGCAAATTATATATATATATGCCCTCTACCTAAGTGTTATAGTTGTGTGTTTTTATGGGACTCCTAACAGTGAGAACAGGGACTGTCTCTGACTCTTTTGTCTGCCATTGGGTCACTTTTCCTCCCACTGGGTGGGTTGCCTCTTCCAGTCTTAATATGAGGGGAAGTATCTAGACTTATTGCAACTTGATTTGCCATGATTGGTTGATATCTCTGGGAGGCTTGCCCTTTTCTGAAGTGAAATGGAGGAGCAATGGATTTGGGGGTGGGAGGGGGTAAGAACTGGGAGGAGAGGAGGAAGGGAAACTGCAGTTGG
>CACVCL010030274.1:0-30000 GCA_902729485.2 Mus minutoides
TATAGATATGTACGTGAAATAAAAGGATATTACTGAGTTTCCTATAATGAAAGAGGCACAGTTTGAATTCAATGTTTAGAAATATCAAAAGTTTCAAGTAAGGAATTACAATGAGAAATAAAATTTTAACGTACTAAATTGGAAAGGAAAAAATTGTACCTTCTAGACTAGAGCCCACATTGAAAATTACCTTATTAAGAATGATAACTTATTGTTACTTTTAACTATTTTATTTATCCCACTAAATAGTGTTTTCCTTATAAAAGCCTCATTTCTCTCCACTATTACCCTCTAATCAGATCACTCATTTAAAGAAGCAATATCTGCTTTTATTCTTATGTCTTGATTCAACTCTTTTTATCTTTATGCATTAGCATTGCTTTCCTTGTCTCAGTCTCTATTTCCATATGTTTTCTTTTTCTTTTCTTTTTTTTTTTTCCAATTTTAACTTGCTTTTATGGTACAATTGCTGGGCTTTACTTATCTAGTGCCTGGAGAAGCATGCCCTTATCAATACTCTTAGCTCTGCACCTCTCAACCTGCCTTCAACTTTAGTTGCTCAGCTACATATAATCACACCTTAACACTCCCAATTGCCTGCCTCTTATCTTGCTTCTTATTGGTGACTTACCTCAAAAGTACAGAAAACTTTCCCTGGCAGATTAGGTTTAGAGAGGACCATAGTATCTGGTGTCAGCTCTAGGGAAAGTATTTGATTGAGGCGTCTACTGCAGGTTGAGCTGTAGTGACCCTTTCTTACCGGAATCTATCATTCCCTGCTTCCTTGAGACACACAAAATAGCTGCCTGCATTCTCAGAAAGGAAGGAGAAAGGGAAATGGGCTCCACTTTCCACTTGATTCTATTTATATTCCCAAGGCTGAACCTATCTTCCAGCCCACTATGTAGTTCAAGCACCGAGTTTTTCTAGAAGACAACATTTCTGGGTCAGAGGTTGAATTGGTTGTAAGGAATTGAGCCAGGAGGTAACAGGTAAACACAGACTCACACAATTTCCTATTTTCAACTCTGAGTTTTACTTTGGCTTCTTTAATAATTTACGTTCTCAGGATCTGTGTAACCATTCTCTTTCTTGTCAGCCATGCCCCCTGCAGGCATTTTGTTATAAATCAACAGAGGAAGAATGTTCTGTTTCTGTTCTCTTCAATTTGCTATGACCTTGTGGGGTTTTTGTATGCACTGAGTGCTATGTTTAGTGAGTTTTCCTCAGAGGAACTAGGTGGTATGGGTCAATAGGATTCCAATATTCCTTTGTCCTCAGGATGTTTCAATCTTTAAGAAACATGTGTGTGCAGTTTCAAAACACACCATCTGTGTAATATTCAGGAATAAATCTGAGTTTCTTTTATGTATGTATCATATATAATCATGGGTTTGTGTGCATTTATTAATGGTTCTGTAAGCTAAGCACTTTGCTGTGCACAAAGATCTAAAATTCTATCCACCCTATATCAAAATCTAAGAGCAGGGGCCAATAGGATAGGTTGGTAGCTAAAAGGACTTGTTGAACAAGCTGAAGATGTAAGTCTGACCCCTGGAACTCTGGGGTTAAAAGGAGAGAACCTACTACAGAAGGCAGTCCTCAAACCTACAAATATGTACAGCGGCATGCACATACCCAAGGTGGTGTACTATATCATACAAAAATATACAACAATAATAAAGATTATCTAATAGTAACTATGAAGGAAGTTTGGAAATAATTGCATAATCATGCTTGAAATGGCTTACAAAATTTTGTCATATTGCTATTATAAGCGTGTTTTTACTTAGCACTTCCTCCTATAGTTAAAAAAATACTACTGATTAACTACTCAATTTAGCTGGGTTTGACTATAAACTTAAAACTTATACATCATAACAAATTATTTAATTTAAAAACTATATTCCACTTATACTTTCACAAAAAGAAAATGAATAATTACTAATTTTAAAGAGTAGTTTGTATTACTCAAGTGTATCATATTTTTTGCTGAGAACAAATAAGATTAGACCTCAACGAATTTCCTTCAGAAGTGAAAGGGTCCATTTAGGAAGTGAAAACCCACAAAGCTCTAATGGAATTCAAACTGAAGAGACTCTTCCCTCCTATACTATCTTTAACAGTGGCAAGGCTTTTTTTATGAAGTTAAAAGGCTTCAATAAATTCCCACAAGGAAGCCAACAGAAGGACAAAGTCATAACCCAAAGCTCCCAGCTTTATTTTCTTGCTTGATTTTATGTAATAATGCTATATTTAACATGCTTTCTCTGCAACTTGATTCTTAGAGTAGTGTCATTTTGAGTTTTAATACTACAGGCAGTACCAGCAGAGTAAAAGATCTACCTAAATTCACTGGTGTTTTTCATATTAAGAAGTTTTGTAACATGGATTAGGTGCCTAAAATAAATCCAAAAAAAAGAAAAGAAACAGAAATAAACAATATATAGCTTCAAAAATCCATTGGTATGACCCTCTTTCTTTGGGAAAAGTTTTCAATTAGCAATAATCGCGCCTCGGATAAACCTCATTGGCTACGATACTGCCACTGCGCAAAGCTATGACCCTCTTTCTTAAACTATAGGGAATCAGAGAATCAGTACTATCTGTAAATATTTAAATTATCTTTCTTCAGTCACTATAAATTTCATAAGATCATGTCATCACAAAAGTGTAAAAGATGCTGAATTTTCCCCAAATAATATGCATGTTAAAGATTTATCATTAAACATTTTTCTAATATAAAGCCTTAACTATCAGACCCAAGATGTTCTGGAACCAGGATCACAATAGTTTAGAGTAGGAAACAATCAGAAAAATAATGTTAAGTTCTTAATTAATAACTGCTGAGTAGTGAACATTTAAGCCAAGTTCTATGAGAAAGTGGCAAATGCCCTGGCCACACTATGACATAATGTTTCCCATGCTCCTTACTTATATTCGAACTTCTTTGAAGCTCCACATAAGGATTACAGCCTTCTTACTACCCTCTCTCTTCCTGGGGTCTAACTGTACTGCTTGGCAGTTTCCTTTCCTTATTTCATTCATGGAGGTCTCAGGTTGTGTTGAGGTAAACACAATGTTAAGTTTTTATTGTGTTTGTGTTTAATACTATAAAGGTTTCTTTCTGCAAATCTCTAAGAGTCCCAGCTCAGTCCTCACTTTGCCTAACCAGTCACTACAGCAAGGGCAAGAGTCAAATATAATACAAGCTAGGCCTCTGCTAAAAAGAGGTTTTGTTATTTCTCTTTATCCTCTGTCAAAAATAAGGTTTAGTTATTTGTCTTTATAACTATCTATAGAAACATAAGAATCTTCAAATTTCTGTGCCTGTAATTAGAATAAAAATATTATGTTGCTTACCAAACAACCCCAACTTCACAAAAGTGGGATTTGAAGCATATAGAAATTCCTTAGATAGGATGAAATACTATTTTCTCTGTTTCCTTCTGAAAAATCAACATAATTAATATTTTATTATTATGGGCACAGCACAATGCCTTCCACTGTAGGAGGCCACTGCCTGCAGTTGCTCTACATTAAAAACCAGGTTCTCTGGAAAATGGTCTCTGGGGATAAAACGAGAAGCTAGGGTGGGAGAAAATAAAACCAAGTCGACATGTCCCATCAAAGTGTCTAGTTTATTTAAGGGTTCTACTTAGGTTTTAAGGGGAAGGCCCTGCCCCCCAGTCAGTTCTGAGCAGGTGCCTGGAGTTTGGAGGGAAGCCTGAAGCGTTGTGTGATATTCCTGTAGGCAGATGAGCTGGGTGGAGCCAGGGTCCAGGGAGACAGACAGAAGCAGACAGCAGGAAACCAGGGTAGCTCAGGTGCTACTTAACAAGACAATGGATGCCACACCACATGTGGCTTTCCATGGCTGGTCTTTGCATCAGCCCTGCTGATGGGGGAGGGACGGTACATCCCACCATGATAATAAAAGATTAAACTTCCAAAACTCTAAGCCAACCCCAATTAAGTATTTTCCTTAATTGCTTTGATCATGGTGAATTTTCACAGCAACAGAAACCTTAATAAGACAGGTACCAATTCAACTTCTCCATGTTCAGTGAGTTGTAGTTGTCTACAACAAAAAGTCTTACTGTTTCTGAAGAACATCCTATAGATTTGACAACAGCTTGTAAAGTTGGAGTGTTCCCATAGGACCCTTTGGCCAACAATTCAAAAATGGCAATTTCATTTATATCACTTTCATATATGTGCATTTTTAGGAAGCTTTTGACGTCATCCAAAAGTAAGACGGTTATCTTACGGGGAATTAAAGTCGTCAGAAAGACATATAAGAGGGTACAAGGAGAATAGGGACGGGTAGGAGCGAACTAAACACGGTAGAGGAAGGTAAAGAAAAAGGACCCTCTAGAGAAGGATGATCAGGACACAAGATGTTTTCAAGACATTGAAAATGCCAACATACCTAGTACATTGACTCAACAGGTAATATCTACATGTAAGAGAGTACACACAATGATTTTCTTCCTGGGTCTGTGTTACCTCACTTAGGATGATTTCTTTCTAGTTCTTTACATTTACCTGTGAATTTCATTATTTTATATTTTAATGAGTGAGTAATTTTTCATTGTATAAATCTATCATATTAATTTTTTTCATTCCCTTTGTTCAAAGGGAAATCTTAGGGATTCTTTTCTTTTCTTTATTAGATATTTTTTATTTACATTTCAAAGGTTATCCTCTTTCCTGGTTTCTCCCTTTGAGAACCCTCTATCTCCTTCCTCCTCCCCCTACTCACCAACCCACCTGCTCTTGCTTCCTGGCCCTGTCATTCTCATACACTGGGGCATAGAACCTTCACAGGACCAAGGGCCTCTCCTCCCACTGATGACCAACTAGGCCATCCTCTGCTACATATGCAGCTGGAACCATGAGTCCCACCATGTGTATTCTTTGGTTGGTGGTTTAGTCCTTGGGAGCTCTGGAGTTACTGGTTAATTCATATTGTTTTTCCTCCTATGGGGCTGCAAACCCCTTCAGCTCCTTGGACCTTTTCTCTAGCTCCTTTGTTGGGGACCCTGTGCTCAGTCCAGTGGATGGCTGTGAGCATCTACTTCTGTATGTGTCAGGCACTGATAGAGCCTCTCAGGAGACAGCTATATCAGGCTCCTGTCCGCAAGCTCTTGTTGGCACCCACAAAAGTGTCAGAGTTTGGTGATTGTATATGGGATGGATCCCCAGGTGGGGCAGTCTCTGGATGGTCATTCATTGATTGTGGAATTCTAGGAGGTTTCCAATGTCTTACAACCATGGACATGACTGAGCAAGTATCTCTGTGATAGGTTGGATACTATGAGTATAGATCTAAGAGTGGTATAGTTACACCAAGAGGCAAATTGTTTCCTATTTTCCCTCAGAAACCATTATATTGATTTCCATATTTACTCTATAAATTTGCTCTCTCACAACAAGACATGAGTGTTTTTCTTATTTATTTGCTAATTAAAAATACTATTCCAACATGGGTGTGATGAAATCTCAAAGTATTTTTGATTTACTTTTCCCTGATGACTAAGGGTATTGACATATTTTAAAACATTTTTGTCAGACATTTGGATTGCATTTTTAATTCTGTTTAGATTTGTATCTCATTTTTAAATTGGATAATTTTTCTTGATATTCAATTTTTTCAGTTCTTTATATATTTTGAATATCAGCCGTCTATTTGATATATAGTTGGTAAAAAGTCTCCCATTTTTTAGGTTGCAAATTTGTTTGAATTATGATATCTTTGTAAACAGAAAACTTTCACTTTCATGAGATTCTATTTATTAATTACTCTGACCTTAGTGCCTGTGCTAATAGTGGTCTATTCAGAAAGACACTTCTGCCAATGTGTTGAAGGTAATTGCCTACTCTCTTTTATTGGGTTCAATGTATATGGTTTTAGTTTGAGGTCTTTGATCCATCTGGTATTGAGAGTTATGCAACATGATCTATTTGAAGTCTTCTACATGAAGATATGCAGTTATCAGCACACAATTGTTGAAGACACTGTATTATTTCCATTGTGTATTTCTGGCTTCTTTATACAAAATCAGCTGCCCATAGGTTCAGGATTCATGTCTGTGATTTCAATTCTATTCTGTTGAAAAAAAGTATCTGTTTTTATGCTAATATGATATATTTTTATTCCTATAGATTTACTAAAAAAGTTGAAATCAGCTACAGAGATACCTAAAGTAGTTCTTTTATTATTCAGGATTGTTTTCAGTATTATCTTTTCTGTTTGTTTGTTTGTTTGTTTGTTGTGGCATATGTGTTTGTGTGTTTCAATATAAACTGCAAATTGTCCTTTTAAGATCTGCAAGGAATTGTGTTGGAATTTTGATAGGAATTTTGCATTGAGTCTGTTGATTGTTTTTGGTAAGATGGCCATTTTTATTATATTAGTCCTACTGATCCAGGACCATGGGAAATATTTTCATTTTCTGATATCTTCTTCATTTCTCTCTTCAACATCTGAAGATTTTTTTTCCAATTTTTTTATTAGATATTTTCTTAATTTATATTTCAAATGCTATTCCGAAAGTCCCCTCCCCCTCTCCCCTCCCTGCTCCCCTGTCCACCCACTCCCCTTCTTGGCCCTGGCATTCCCCTGTATTGGGGCATATAAAGATTGCAGTACCATCCCCGGAGAGAAGGGTTACTACTGGCTGATCCGGTAGAAGACGATGTATACCTCGATCTCTGTACTCAAGACCCCCAAGACCAATCAAGTATAACAACTAGGAGAAGATCCCAACGTCTGGGGAAGTCGAGGACCCCAAGATTCTCTAGCTTCTCCATTGTGGGCCCTGTGTTCCCTCTTATAGATGATTATGAGCATACACTTCTGTACGCGACAGCTATATCAGGGTCCCTTAAGTAGAACATCTGAAGATTTTTATCAAACATATCTTTCATTATCTTTGTTAGAGTTATTCAAAGATATTTCAAATTTCTAAAGCTATTTTGAAATGTCTTTTTTCTCTGACATTTTTCTCAAACTAGTTGTCATTTTTATATTGGAAAGTTATTTATTTTTATGAGTTAATTTTGTATCCTGCTACTTTATAGAAAGTAGTTATCAGCTACAAAATTTTTTCAGTGTAAATCTGAGGGTTATTTTTATATACTATTATATTATCTATGACTAAGGATAATTTGACTTCTTCCTTTCCAATTTGTGTCTCATTAATTTTTTTCAGTTGTCATATTTCTCTTGTTAAGTCTTCAAGTACTATACTGAATATGTATGGATAAACAGGAAAATCTGTCTTATTCCTTCCTTACATCTGTAGAACTTCTTTTTTTAAGTACTTCTCCATTGAGAGAGTGATCTGTAATTCTCTTTCCATGTTGGTCTTTATGTGCCTAAGATATCAGGGTAACTGTGGCCTCATAAAATAAACTGGGCAATGTTCCATCTGTTTTTATTTTGTAGAATAATTTGAGGAGTATTAGCATTAGCTCTTCATGGAAAGTTGGGTAGACGTCTGTGCTAAATCCATCTAGCCCTCGGCTCTTTTCTTTTCCTGTGTGACTGTATGTGTTTAATTTTGGTGAAAGTTCCATAAGGTGCTGAGAAACTATATTTTTTTGTATTTGGCTGAAACATCCATTTGCCTTACAATGCTAGTTAGCTCCAGAATTTCTTTGTTTAGTTTTGTCTTTTTTTTCTTTTTTGTTTTTCTGGACTGCATGTTTATTAGTAAGAGTTGGGCATTAAAGTCCTCCACTATCAGTATTTGAGGGTCAATATGTGACTTATACTACCATAATGTTTCTGTTATGAACTTGGGTGCCCTTGTGCTTCTGCATAGATATTAAAAATTGAAATAACTTTATGGCAGGTTTTTCCTTCAATGAGCATGTAGTGTCTTTTTTTTTTCTCTTATGATTAGTTTTTGTTTGAACTCTATTTTGTGAAATATTAAAATATTTACACTGGCTCTCTTCTTAGGCCCTTTTGCCTAGAATATCTGTTTCCATTCTTTTAACCTAAGGTGATGTTTTCTTTGAACCTGGAGTGATGCTTATCTTTGGTGTTAAGGTGTCCTTCTTGGGTCCAGCAGAAGGATAGATACTCTTTTCTCATTCATCGGTTAGTCTGTATCTTGGCATTGGGTGTTAGATTGAGAGCATTGATGACTGTAACTATCAATGAGCAGTGCTTTCTTACTCATGTTATTTCAGTGTTGTCATATATGCGTTTTATTTTCCTTTTTTTAAAAAAATTGATTTGCTTGCCTGTGATTATTTTTGTTGGATGTAATTAATCTCTTCAGGTTTAGATTTTCTTTTATTTCTTATGTATGGTTAGATTTGTATATCTGCACTGTATAAATTTGTTTTTATTTGTTTTTATTTTTATTTTTTTTAAAGATTTATTTTACTTATTATATGTAAGTACACTGTAGCTGTCTTCAGACACTCCAGATGAGGGCACCAGATCTCGTTACGGATGGTTGTGAGCCACCATGTGGATGCTGGGATTTGAACTTATCACCTTTGGAAGAGCAGTCGGGTGCTCTTACCCGCTGAGCCATCTCACCAGCCCCTGTTTTTATTTTATAATATCTTTTTTTTCTACTATTGTGGTTGGGAGTTTTGCTGAATGCAAATACATATCTTAGGCCTCTGAGAGTTTGTAGAACATCTGTCCAGGCCCTTTTGGCTTTGTAGTCTCCATTGAGAAGTCAGGTGCAACTCTATATATTACTTAGTCTATTTCCCTTGCATCTTTTAATATTTCCTTTGTTCTGAACATTTAATGTTTTAGTACTTGTTAATGTAAATTTCTTTCTTATCCAGTCAATGTGGTGTTACATATGCTTATTATACCGTCATAAGCATCTCCTTCTTCAGGTTAGAGAAATATTTTCCATGATTTTGTTGAAAATATTTTCTGTATCTTCTCCTCCTTCCATTCCTATTACTTGAGTTGGGTCATTTTATTGTCTCCAAATCCCTGGTTGTTTTGCAACTGGATTAATGTTGTGTTTTTGTTTGTTTGTTGTTTGTTTTTTAGATTTAACCTTTTCTTTGATCAAGACACTTATTGTCCTGGCTGATATTGACATTGTTTTTTACTCTAAAGCATCTGGTTTCTGAAAGATGGTGAAATTGAAATGCTGGTGTCTGGTCTTGTCTTTGTTGAGTAGGTAGCTTTTTCTTTTCTTTTCTTTTCTTTTCTTTTCTTTTCTTTTCTTTTTTCTTTTTTTCTTTTTTCTTTTCTTTCTTTTCTTTTTTTTTTTTTTTTTTTTTTTTTTTTTTTTTTTTTTTTTTTTTTTTTTTTTTTTTTTTTTTTTTTTTTTTTTTTTTTTTTTTTTTTTTTTTTTTTTTTTTTTTTTTTTTTTTTTTTTTTTTTTTTTTTTTTAACTTGTTTTCTGTTGCCCTTTGCCTTCTCTTAGGAGAATGTGGTGCCTGTGGGTTGCCTGGTAGGAAACTGGACTTACATCCTGCCAGGTGTGGTCACTGGAGGTTCCTGATAATTTTTTTTTTCTCAGTTTTGGGAGCAGACAATTAGGAATGGAGATGGGATAGAAATGGTGGCTGAAGGACAGAGGAAAGCAAGGTGTTCCACCAGGATTTGCCTAGTCTGCTGGGAGTTGAGGCAGAGAATAAGGAAAGACCAGAACAGGTATTCCTCTGGAGAAAGGGGCTAAGGGAGTGGGGAGCCACAGCACATATTAAGTAACAGAACTGGGAGTAAGACTGGGAGGTTGGGTTTGTAGGGGAGGAGGGGTAGGTAAAGCTCTGCAGTTAGCATATCTTATTCATTGGCACACATGGGTGGCCTCTGTTTCACAATGAATACTTGTTGGCGATTGGGGCAGTGATAAGAAGTTCTTTTCTTTGTAAACCTGGGCTGACTTTTTTCTTTAGTGAATCTCCCTCTTCATCTTATTTCCTATGTCTCTTACTGTACTACCCCTCCTTGATTGATTTACATCGTTTATTTTCTAGGTATCTGTTAGAAAGCATCTTTCTATACTATATTTTAGGAAGCTTTTGGCGAATCTTTATAACTTAATCTTTGATACAAATTTTATAGAGAGATTACTGCACTAATGAGCAGAGTAAAATTATGTGAAATGAACCATAGAGATTTTCCTGTAAGCACACTGTATCTTTATTAGATCCACGTGATCACAATGTCAAGTCATGTACACTTCAAAACAGTTATGCTCCTGATATACCAGGTTTTCTTGAACATCTTAGATTAAATACTTATGCTTTGCTCAAAAAAAAAAAAATCTTGTTTATCCTCAACTACATAATGCAAATGCTCTGTTGCACAAGGTACTGCATACTTGAGTCATAGACATGGAGAGGGCAGTCAGTACTGACCTTTAAACTTTATCTCTATTTAAACTTTCACTCTATCTACTATGCTATCTTGCATAGTATTATGTTGATGCCAAAGGAGGAAAGTCATTATCAGTCTTATCCAGGTGTGAACCCTGTGAGCTACAATAATAACTAGCCTGGAAATATCTGCTTTGTCATGACTACATCCTCCCCAGGTGTGTGTTTGTTTATTTGTTTTGTTTTGTATTATTGTCCGTTTTGTGGCATATGATTTTTATTCATTATTTTTTGAGATTATGATTTAATTACAACATTTTTCCTTCCATTCACCCCTCCCATAATCCCAACTCTATTTCAAATTCATTAGCTTTTCTTTTACAAGTTGCATCACAGTCCATTACTTACATGACACTCTGACATATATTGAACTAATCCTTAACTCCATGAACTAACCCTTAACTTAAGCCATGTCTATGTTGCTTTAATAACACCCCCTCCAGACCTTGAATCTTAAATTTACCATACGTGGAACATGGTGGAAATAACAGTGTGCATTTGTTTTACCCCAAAGCCAACCCTTGAGAATATATTTGTCAAAGGCCTCAGACAAATACAATGAACTTGACTAACTCTTATTTTAAAATTTCATTCAGCAAGATTTCCATCTTGGCTTGCCTCCTTCTGCTAACTTCTGTCCCTTATATTTATAACAAAACATAATTTTCCTTGTGCTTCTTTGGTGCTTCTCTTCTGGCTCTTTCCCAAGTAGTAAACATCAGAAAGTTTGACTCAGAGCTGGAAGGTGATGTTTTCTCTTTATAGCTTCTCTTTATATCAGTTTATATTGTTTCAAGCTTTTATATAATACCTTTATCTTACAATTCCCTGAGGTATATCTTGTATCCAGACTTCAAGGTCTCAATTGATTTATGCAACAGTAAACTCAACTTATCTATATATAACAACTTTAATTATTAATCACATTTAAATTGGACTCTACTTTTACAAAGTCATGTGTCATTATATTTTTTACATAAATTAAAGAAATGCACATACAATTAAGACACAAAGTCAAAATATAGAAATAATTTTTAGATACTTTACAATTCATCCTGCTTAAAGATCACTCTAAAATTCATCTGTCAATAAATGCTGTCCAATCTCCATGAAAGTATTTCTCTGTATCTCTCTTCCCATAAATATTTTTTTTTTGCCTTTCAAAGCTTTTCACTTTAAATTAGATATAAGTCCTTTAATGCATATAACTTTCCTTTACACTGTTGTCTCTGGACCTCAGGGTTGAGTGGCTTTAAGTCACGAAATAGATTATCCTCTCCCTGCACACCACCTGTTCCAAAGTACATGTAAAAGGAATTAATCTATCTCTCCCAAACAGACAAAACTCCTTTAAGGATCTCTATGGAGGATAAGCCCATCTTCCAACTTCCTGCGGTGCAAACTCCACAGAAGCGGTTTACTATACAAGTAAACCACTATCTTCCTCAGAAGTGGTTTACTATACAAGTTGGTTGTGACTCGAAGTCTTTCTTCTGTGAGACAAGGCTGCCCTTGCACTTGAACATTACAACAGCACTCCCTTATTGGTGCCAGCACCAGTCATCTTTCCTGCAGCGTTCTGCTCTCTGCCCTTCTTCTTCAGCATGACATTCTTTTATTGACACTCTTTTTCAAGTTTATCGAAATTTTCATTTAATTACTTAATTGTCCAAGATAAGAGGGCTTTTGTATCATTCATTAGTGGCTATGAATATGTGATTACACAAAGGTGTATTTGTACACTGGGTTGTAATACATACTAATGTGAAACACAATGAAAATGATATCAAATCATAAATGCTCTGACGCTGATTCATCTCATCATTTACTTGGCTGTAAAACAATGAATGCATATGTAAGATCTGCACATTTAAACCACACAGTATTCTTTTAACCAATTTGTAGTAGTATTTATGGAATTGTGTGTGTGCATACATACATTCAAGATTTTCATTTCCTTTCTTCCTTTTTTCTTTTCTTTTTAATTATTTTTGAGAAGCTCAAATGTACTATATAGCGTAGGATGACCTTGGACATCTGATCCTCCTGTCTTCACCTACACATCACTAGTAGTATAGTAATGCACAACCACTGTGCACAGTTTTATGTGTTGCTGAGTACTGAACCCAGGGCTTCAGCATACTAGCCAAGCACCGTACAACTGAGTCACACCCTCATGATCCCTTCTGAAAGTATGGCAAATAAAATTTACTTTCTTTTTAGAACAATTTGTCCTTTTAATTCTTTAAAATTTTATAGTTTGTAAAAAGGTCTAAAATATGCTATGTTTTCAGTAGTCTTATGACCTCAATAAAAAGCTCCCAAATGCAGATTTATTTTTGATTCCCCATTGATGAAATGATTTTAGGAGAACAATCATATCCTTTTTGTAAGAAATCTCCCTTTTTAATTGAATATAGGCTTGTGCACTTCAGGGTGTATTCTATTATATAGAATAATCTGGGGTTTAGAAAGTCCTACATTCTGTGTTTATACAAAATCTATAAATGTAAACAATATGAAAATAGTCTGTATTCTTTTCCCCTAGTATATATGAATATAGTCAATGTTCTTTTTATGTTCCTAATATTCATGTTATTACTGCAATCTCAATTTTTAAAAAATAAGATTTTAACAGCACCTTACAAACCCTCATTTTACCTGATATTTTTTTATCAATAGCAAGAAGCAATACTGCATTTCCTGTTATATCTTAGTATTTCATACATGTTATAAGCTTAAACCTGTCTTAGTACTTTTCATAGTAGCAATATGTTGTCATTGCTTCATAATCCTTAGTTTTATAAGCAGAAATCTATGTATCAATATACTGTCAAAATTATTATCTGTTATTTCTTGTTATTGTTTTTATGTGTAACACATGTATAAACATTTATGCATATGTTTATTTAATATCTGTTTTGTATTTACCAAGGAGAAAAAGGGCTATGTTGATAAAGAAATGCATGTTCTGCAGCAATAGGTATCACCAACCAATCTCCAAAGCTGTCCATTTTAGTTTATGATTTCACAAAAGCATTCTCATTAATTCATGAGTATCTTTCTTTTAGAACTCACCTTCTAGGATTGCATTATGATAACTTCTCATTTGGATGTTTTGTTTTCCTAGGTTAGTATAGGAAAGGATCTTTGGCACTGGAATATTCTTTTCTGTGATCTTGAACAAATCTTGTGTGGTACATTTTAGTTAGCTTTTTAGTTTATCAGCTCTTGAATGGTCTTATATATTTAGCACAAGACTCTCAAAGGCATGCATTACAGACAATCTATGCAATCCTTTGTAACTTATCTTTTCATAAACCAATTTTAATGTGTTAATGATCATTGATTTTTTGACTATTAAAATTGTCTACTCCAAAGACATACAGATTCTATGTTATGTTTTATTCAAGAAGATTTATATTGGCATTAAATTACTATCTATTTTAATGTGGAGTTAATTTCTAAGTATATTCTGAAGTACAAGGTATGATTGGTTGTGTTTTCTCAAATGTATGTTCATGTGATCCTCAATCAATATAAAAAATCATTTTCCTGGTTACATTTAATGAAATGTTTGTCACAATATATGTGAATTGTCACCACATATTTGTGTACCTCCAGTTTTCATATGATGCTTTATTTTTCATTTTTTAATAGCTTGTGAAAATGCACTTTATAAATTACTATAGATTTTTATGTTTTGAATGTGGTAGAGGGCAAGTATTAACCAGAAACAATTTAAGGATTAATGTTTGTTTGGGCTTACAGTTTCTTTGTGGTAGAGTTCATAATTGTGGGGTATCATGGCATGGCATGAAGTGGAGGCAGGTGCAGGAAGTTGGCTGGCATGCCTTCAGTAAAATCAACTGAAGGAGATGAGACTGTAAGCCAGTAATTCTCAAACTATGACTCATGATCTCTTTGTGAGTTACATATCAGATATTTATGTTGTGATTCATAAAAGCAGAAAAATTAGAGTTATAAAGTAGTAACAAAATAATTTCATGGTTAGTGTCACCACGACATTAGGAACTGTACAAAGGGCCACATCAGTAGGAAGGATAAGAAGCACTGCTATAAATGCCGCAAGCCCATCCCCCAGTAAAATAACTCTACCAAGGCTACAGGTCTGAAAGTTTCTATAAAACAACAATACCTACTGTGAACCAACTATTCAAATACATGAGCCTAAGTAGGGGTCTTCTCCAGTTAAAAAAATGCATGAAGTATTGTCATTATTTTCATTTGTTTTGTTTTAAATATAGGCAACATACTAAAACATATATTAGTGTGCGTGTCAAAAACTGTATTGTGAAAAATGTAACTATCACACATTTTTTTTCACTCTTTACAACTCCAACATCCTCAAGATTTGACCTTTGAAATTTAAGAATAGAGAGAAGACAAATTACAGGAAGTTATAGGAACAATAGTATATTTAACATTTCTCAAGATCCATTTTGATGTATTTGAAATGGAGATTTTTTTCATATCTATTATAATAGTATCATTTTAGAGACAAAATATTCAAAAATATTGTCAACCATACAACTCTTAAAAACTGATATCAGCATTTATCTATGTGAACTTTTTAATTTTATAGATGCTAAGTATAAAAGAACCCATTCATGTGAACTCTAACCTTCACCAAGGCTCTGACATTGAGATTTAAGGTCCAGTAAACCGACTCCTTGGGGATTGTAGAAGAACAGCTGACCTCTGACTCCAGCAGAAACGAGAAAGCAAGACCTGAAGTCTCAGAAAATAGCTTATCTAAGAAAAATCGATAGCTCCACAATTCTGTCCCCAACACACACACACACACACACACACACACACACACACACACACACACACACACTACCCCTGCTGTATCTAAGCTCAGCCACAGAACCCCAGCTTCAAGCATGGGATCTGTCTTCCTTCACTCTGGCCCCTGTGTTCCTGGGTTTTTTGTTGTAATTATGGTGCAGCCAGGTATGAAGATGCCACCACTGTGCCATTAAATAAAGTTGCTCTAGCTGTTGACACTGAGAAAATTCTGGTCTTTCATTTTCCCCTCCAAACCTATGTTTTCCATAATGGAGCCAGGCGATTCAGTTGGTGTTAGAGATTCTGTTTCCTTTTTTCCTTTTCTAATGAGTGAGTCCTATCTCCTCCTAATGAGCAGGTATCTCACGATGAAGGATCTCCTATCTACACTTCCAGAAATATTTCTCAAGTGGACTCCTGAGGGTCCTTTTCTGCTGAATACAAAAAGAGTAAAGAGTTACTGTCCAGCCATACTGCAAACAGAAAGAGATGTTTTTAACCTTGGAGCAGGTTGTAGCTTCTTGCATCAGTTCCATCATTATGATTTTCAGGAGTTTTCACACACTTTGAGATGGGCTTTCTAGTGAAGCAGATCTTGAGCTGTCCCTGCTCCTTGTAAGTGACCCTCACACATATTCCTGTTAGCTACTTCAATCAAAACTCATTGGTTACCAGATAGGACATTGGTATAGACATTATTTGGGCTGTTGTGGGTACCTTCTCTCTCTCTCTCTCTCTCTCTCTCTCTCTCTCTCTCTCTCTCTCTCTCTGTGTGTGTGTGTGTGTGTGTGTGTGTGTGTGTGTGTGTGTGTGTGTAGTGTGATGAGAGATGTGGGTTGGTGAATGTTTGGGATTATATATGAGTGGAAAATGTGTTTTACATCTCACTAGGAAAAATTGGTCACACAATATATTCAAAGGTGGTTCTCCTTCATCTGGAGTGCTTCCCAATTTGATATGGCCTAGTCTCCTGTAACTGTTTATAATGTTCCTTTATTACATAAGAAATTATGTCAATGTCCAATAAAGAAACCCAATGTTAATAGTCATTCAGCAATAAACATAGGATTTATTATTTCCTGCTGCCAGGAAATATTATTATTGTATTTCTATTCAAAATGACAATTGAGAAGAAAGATTTTTAAAAATCTGAGATAGTATTAATATTCCTTGAAAATCATGTATTTTAAAAGCTCTGAAACATATCTATGGCTAGGTAGAATTAATTTTTCCAAGTAATTTTCTATTATCAGAAAAAAATGTTTGGAGCATATAACTTTTCAGAGGTTAAAGTTCAAATTAGCAGTTCACAAATTCCCTTCTCAGAATGTTGCCATACATAGAAATAATTATAATCCCTGCAAGAAGAAGACAGTTTATTAGCAATTACGGGGCATGTGCTATCATTTAATTTTAGGTGGGGTTAAATGGGAGTGTGATGAATGGGGAACACCATCAAAGTTAGAAACAAAAGCTAATATTAGTAAAAGAAACTCTTCAGGAAATACTAACTTTAAATATAGCATTACATACTGATTTAAAGTTAAAGGACCTATTTCTTATATTTCATGGGGAAAATGATAACATTTCCAGTAAAGATGTTGTAGATAACATAAGGACTGAGATATAGTCCATGGAAGATGCATTCCAGAAGTTCATCAGGAGCCAAGAACAATGAAGGCAAAAACCAGCATCATGATTGATGAAGGCTTTATACCCTGAAGCTTTCTTAATAGTATTCTATAGATAAAGTACTTCTGCCCCTGGTGTTGTTACATCTTCACAGATTTAAAATTAAAATAACCATAAAGAATTAATGGTAATCTACCAACTGTTCAGGAAGACAGTTTTAGACAGGGGAACAATGTGTTACAAGAGAAAATTCTTCACAATGCTTATGCTTCAGTTCTATAGGAAGGGTGGAGGGTGGAGCTGGTTCCCCCATGCTGAGCAAAGGAAGAGGGTTTGGTGTGGACTCAGGAGCATCCTTAATGCTCTATGCATTGTCATGAATGTAGGTTTGTTTGTTTGTTTGTTTGTTTGTTTGTTTTTATCTTGAATTGAAGATTAGATTTGAGGTCTTGCTAAATATTTTAAAGCTGTGTTTATAACCTAGAGCCTGATTCTTTAATCACGAGTCAAAGCCTTGCATGATACCATGAACTCAAATGCATAGGTTGTGAAAAGTTTACAAATGAGCAAACATCAAAAATTTACTCAAAGTCAAAGTAGTAATTAAGAATTTTCTGGCACCACTTGCCTTTGTTGTGTTATATGACTCCATCGCAGGTGTGGTTTCCAAAATACAGCATGCACACTGTACTGGTTTTAATAAGAATGTTGCTCATAGGACCATGTTTGTATACTTGGACCTCAGTTTGTAAAACTGTTTTCATAAGATTGGTAGGCATGGCTTTGTTGAGGAGGTGTGTCATTAGGGGAAGGTTTGGGGGTTTCAAAACACTCCTAGTATTCTGAGTCCTCTCTCTGTCTCTGTCTTTCTGTCTTTGTCTCTGTCTTTCTGTCTCTGTCTCTCTCTCTCTCTCTGTCTCTGTCTCTCTCTTTCTCTCTCCCTCCCCCTTCCCTCCTTCTCCTCTCCCATCCTTCCCTCCCTTTGTGTCTGTCTGTCTGTCTCTCTCTCTGTACTTTTCTCTCTTTCCATTACCAACTCTCTCCCTTTTTCTCTCCCTCCCTCCTCTCTCTTCTTTCTTCTTCCCTTCCTTTTTCTGCTCCTTCCTCCCTTCTCTTTCTTCTTTCATCTGTCCTTCCTCCCTTCCCTTCCTCCTTCTATCCCTCCTTCTTTCTGTTTCTAACTTGAGAACTAAGATGTAAGCTCTCAATACTTCCATGATACTACCACCTTCAACTGTCTGCTTGGGATGGTTCCTGGTCTCCTTTATTAACATTACCACAAGGTTTCTTTTGGGAGGGGGGATTAAATTCCTCAGGCCTTTCCTTTGTACAGGCTAGAAGGTTAACTGTGCTGGATTTACACTGAGATAACCACCAAGCCTATGTTTTGCCATCATGGATTCTACCTTCTGAAATCAAAACCCCAAATTAAACCCTTCTTAAATAATTTGCATCAGTCATGGTGTTCTATCATATGAATTCAAGGGTAACTAATGCAGAAGTTGATATCAGAGAGTGGGCTATTGCTCTGACAGACTTACAATGTTTTTGGAAGGATGTGGAAACTTTAGGATTCCAAGGTTTAATTCTTTAAGTAAAACAAAATGAGTATATCCATCTAATTTATGCATATTTGCTTTCATCTTTAACAAATAATAAGCTAATATGTATTCAAAATAATTCATTTAAAATAATTTGTTTAATTAATAGCTATTTGATTTACATATATATTTTTCTATAATTATAGCCAACACTTTCAATCACTTACACCAAGACTATGAATGCAAAATATGCATAAAATATATTATTTTATTGAAAAACATTTGTTGATGGTATAGAATCTGTATTATATATTTTATGCTAAGGCCAAAACATATACCCTCATTTAATTTTTTCTTTTAATTTAAAAATATATAATGTTTTGATTATTTCATTTTGAGGTTTTATTTCATAATACGTTGTAGTCATAGCCATCAATATCTGCAACAAAACTTCAAATTCTAAAACACACACACACACACACACACACTACTACTACTACTACTACTACTACTACTATGTTCAACTCGTGCTGCCCACATATACACACATTGGAGGCAATTCACTCAGTCATGGACAACCTACCAATGTCTGCCCTTCTCCAAAGAGAAATAGCTATTTCTTCTGAAACAGCTATCAACTGCTACTACCTTCTGAGACAGGGGTAAGACTTAGGATCTCCTCTTCCCCTGCTTAAGATTTTAACATTCTTAATCTTGGGTTCCCTTTAGAAGAAAGCCAGAGATGCTTTGAGTACCTGTGTAACACCCATGGCATTGTCACAGGCAAGACCTCCAAAAGGCTGCTTTATGCCCTCAGGGGCTTATGTTATTTCTACATCATTTCCATGATGCTTCCTGAGATCCGAGGGTGGTGACTTCTACAGAAGTGATGCAGGTACTCCAGCCATGCAGTCACTTATTCTCAGAGTCTTGAATAGTGTTGACCCTTTGAATTAACCATGACCTTATGCAAAACAAAGTTGGTCTGTCCAAGGATGAGATCATGGCCAATCAATCAATATAAGAATAAGTACTTAGAAGTGAGTTTGACAGTATAACCCTTCAGGAAAACATTATCAATAGTTTCTCCCCTAAGGCCTTCCATTTTCCTAGCCATACATCTTGATCACATTTACAATTCCAGGCATAAATTTCCTCCTCCAATCAAAGGACAAGTTGACTACCTCAATAAACAGCTTTTTCTTTATTTCACTAGTGGGTATAAAACAAAACCTATGCTATAACTGCACCGCACTAAACTTTCAGTCAGGAAAAAGACCTATTAGATTCATTAAAACTGGCAGCTAGAAGTTGGAGAAGACGAGAGAGAAATTTGACCATAAAACAAGTTTAATAACATTACAAACGTCTCATTTTAGGAATGGAGAGAATGGAGAATAAATGGCATGGAGCAGAAAAGCAAAGCCACACCACTACAGAAATAAAGCAACTGGAAAATATCAAATAGAACACCAATGGGAACAAAAATATACTATTTGTCATCATGTAGGAAAAGGTGCTTATTGCTCTTTGCAATTTCTTTTTAATCTTCTAGGAAATTCCACAATACTATTTGTGATGTTATGAATTAATTTATGCTCACACCATTGCCATGTCATTGTTTAAAAATGTCCTTTTGGAATCATAAGCAGTCAACCTTAATTGAAGGACTTAGAAGCCCTGTCTGTCCTTCGGGGCCACATAGAGTCCTTTATTTTCAAATGCAGCCGATCCCTTTGACTGTTCTTGACATGTGTGATTAATTGCCACAAGTCTCCTTTTTCACGGCATCTTCTTCACCATGTAGTTCAAGCTCAGCTCTCCAGCTGCCACACCGCATCTCAGAAGAATTGAAATGTGCCTTTATATTTAAATGTGATCCTTGTGATCAGGCTGAACCTGTCACAGACCTGCCATCCTCAGCTAATAATAGGCAAGCCTGAGTGAGTACCATGGCTGCCCGTGTCTATTCAGCATGATATCCATTGTGTGAAAATACTGGTGTGAATCCTGGAGCCTGCATTTATGCATACATTTATTTTCTCTTATGTGCCTTCTCTTTGCCATCTGACAGTTTCCATTAAACCCAATGTTTGATTAGTTAGTGTTTTCTGGGATTTCTTTATATACATATTTACTTGAAATACAAAAAAAATCACAAATTTTAATAACAAAAGCCTCCAGCTTTCAAGTTTCTTGTATCCAAAATTATTCAAACTGAAATGAAAACCAGTCAGGTAGAGAGTAAGCAGTCAAGGTGAACATTACTCATCTTATTAACTGAAAGTACCATATTTTTCATATTTTGAGAAATATTCAGTGTTAGCAAAAATTTTCAGAGACTACAAAATAGAATATTGATAAAAATTGATGCCTTATAAATATTTGTAGATACAGAAGTAGCATCTCTCCTTCAACATTGCCATTTACTTCCTTTTGTAATGAAGGTTTTCATTCTTGTTCCCCATACACATCCTTTGTCCCATGCCCAGGAGGAAGTCAGGGAGCCAGTGGTAAATGTAAACAGTGTAGTGTCCTTCACAAGAGTACTTTAACATTTTCTCCTGTGAGAATATTCTCTCAATTCTGGAGTTTCTCATATTTCCCATTTCTCTGCTCAGCCTGCAAGAAGGTTTTCTGTTTCTTTTGCAGTGGCAAAATTTCACATTAGTTTTTGCAAAGAAAAGAATCCCAGTGTTAAATTAGTGATATTAAATTCACTAAATAGATTCAAGTCAGTCAATAATCCCTGTGAATTAAAACAAAACAAAACCAAAAGCTATCATTGCTTCTGTAGCACAGACCATTGGAAGTTCAAGTCATAAATATTTTTTATCTTAATATAAAAATGCTTCTACATAGAGAGAGTACTTAGATATCTTTCTCAAACCTTAGATATACTTCATTTCATTAACATAATCATTTGGCTACTTAGTCATATTAACATTTGCATGGTTTTATATACCAGACTTACAGACTGGCAGATACTGATACAAACTGATGACATCATTTACATTTGAATCAGTGCAGTTTTAAGCCTAGGTGATACTTCAATACCTCATCATCCAAAATCTACCCTAGGAAGATGCCTCAGTTTAAGCAAATTTAATTCTTTAGAATAAAAAAATAAGCATTTTTCTATGAGATATATAAGAAATAGCATATTAGGGGATTGAAATTCCATTCAAATAATGGTCAATATTTTTTGTTAATGATTTTTACTCTCGAGTGTTTTCATAGAAATATTTCATAACCTTGAATATAAGTACAGTGTGTTATTAAATGTATCCCCTTGACCCTCACATTGCCCTGCTCTGAGTGATGGTCTTTCTCTCCTTTAGAACACATATTTAATATACTCTTCAACTCTTCTGACTTTCTGGTTTTTCATTCATTTGAGGACTTTGTTATAAATCACACTTGTCAAACAGGAGTTGAAGCTGAGCAGCAGGTTTTTGGTTTCTATTCTTTGCATGGATTTTTATTCCACTCCTCTGTCTCTTGGATAACATAGCCTGCTTTTGGATATATACAATCATCCAGATACTATTTGTGACTGCATTTTTTTCATGTTTTTTTAGATTTATACCCCTTCCTCTCTTGACAAAGAATTTCAGGACATGATGCTCATAGCATTAAGAACTTTCCCCTGGGTGTTTACTCACATTCCTCCATTAGCCAGGATTTTCTGAAACACTGTTTACTTAACCTTTCAGAATAGGAGTCTCCTTTTTAATCTTCCTTTCCTGTGTTTAACCAAAAATCCCAAAAGATTATTCATATGTCTCCTAGTACTGAGAAATGACCATTCTTCCCTTGCTCTGATACGGTTTAATATCTGAATAACTCTAAATTTGTAGTTAGACTTGCATTCTAGGCAAATATTTTCATTAGATGTGGCCATGACTGATTTCTGTACATCCTCTTAAGAATTCTCAACAAATCAATGCCATTTTATCTAGTCAGCTTAAACATTAATATGAATTTTAAAAAATCAGTGTATGATGGAAATCATTAGTAAGTTTGAGCGTTAAAATTACCACTTTATAATGAAATACATTGAGTAGAAGTTTATAGCCAATTTCAAATCTCTTCTTACTTTTATAAGCCAGAGGATTTACCAGCTCTTTTACACACTTCACTTACAAACTCCACAAGAGTAATTGGAACTTATTGAGGGGGTGGGAGAAAGAGAGAGAGAGAGAGAGAGAGAGAGAGAGACAGAGACAGAGACAGAGACAGAGACAGAGACAGAGAGCATCTCACCTGAATTTGAAATGTAGTCTGATTTTAGGCTTATTAACTTCATATACTGATTCCACTTTAGTGTATAAAGAAGAATTTATGTTTTCTTCTTTAAAATTTTAATGGTAATTGCTGAGGAGGATGGTTCAGTGAATTGGTTCTTCACAACGAAAATGATGGAACATTTATTTCTTGATCTCTTAAACCTATATAATGGTGGAAGAGACAGTCAGCAACCCAAACTTGTTCTTACCTACACAGGTTTGCTGTGCTGCACACATACACACACAGTCATATTAGTTCAGAACAAACTAAATTATTTCAAATATTTCTAAAATTAAAAAATAATATATTTATTTAAACATTATTTTGAAGAGAATTCTTATGAAAACATCTCTAAATGAACTGATGTTTTCTATACCACTGGATTACAATTGTATGGTCTATATTTTCATTAAATAATAGCATGATAAATGTAATGGAATATGGAATCATCATCCTAAATACCAATTTAATATGATTTGGGTGCTTTATATTATGCCCACAAAGTCTGAAGTTTTTAAAAATTACCAAGAGAAAATGAAAACATGGAGGAGTCACCTTCCTGATGTTGTTGTGCTGCAAAACCTAAATAAATACCAATTGTGAATATGAGACAGATAGGAATCTCCTCAGTTGTGATATACACAAATAAGTTGTATAAATCACAGAATTCCGGAAGCCTGTCTTAGAAATGCTGGTAAATTGCATCTGTGTTTCTTGCCGCCTAAATCACAGCATCCTCACTTATGTCCTCTTCTTCAGACATTGCAAGTCTGTAAGTCTGATTGTTCTATCTAAATAAAATTTCAAGAATACAAAAATTCCATATGATTTGAATTTTTTGTAGCTGTCACCTTGCATGCACAAGTACACTCAGTCAAGTCTCTAGCCCTTCTCATTCACCGCCTCGCTATGCTTTATAGGTTATTCCAGACAAGAGCAAGAATCCTGGAGATTACATCTTATCTATCTTGATACTCCTTGTTGCCATGCCCAACTCCATGTTCCTCTCCAACCCATTAAATCAAACATAATTTTGATTGTCATTTTTTAATGAAGAGGAGGAAGCAGACTCCATGAATCTTGATGACTTTAAAATTATGAGTGAAATTTATCAATGTCAAAAAAATGTCAAAAGTGATATGAGCTTTATTTAGGTCTTTGATAGTAAGGAGTTAGGAGCATTTTTCACTGTCAAGCTATGGGCCCCTAATCAAATTGTACTTTATATTATCTATACACATTTACTGAACAACCTACAATTCCTTTAGTGTACTGGCCCTGGTATAGATGTGTGGAACTTTTGTTTCTGAACATTTCTCTCTCTCTCTCTCTCTCTCTCTCTCTCTCTCTCTCTCTCTGCCTCTTTCTGCCTCTCCCTTTCTTTGTGTCTGTCTGTCTCTCTCTCTACCTCTCTCCTCTCTGTCTCTCTGTCTTTCTCTGTGTGTATGTGTGTATGTGTGTATATGTGTGACTGAGTGTGTGTGTGTGTGTGAGAGAGAGCACGTATATGACTTAGGGATAGAAGGTTAATGGTTTGAATATCATATGCCTCACAGACTTATATTAGAGACTTGTTTCTTAGCTTAAAGACTTTTGAAAAGTGATTAGATCTTAAGGCCTCTAATTTAATTAATGAATTCTGCATTAGATGGGTTCCTGATATGATGAGTAGGGAAGTGACCTAAGTGGAGGCCATCATTTGTTGCATGCCATTTGTGATCATGTCTTGCCCTGGTTCTTTTCTGAATTCTTTTCATCTGATTCAAGGTTTACAAGATGGGAGCTACTGAGTCCTACAGTTCCCCTTTCACTACAACATACTGACAGACACTTGTGAAACCACCAATGCAAAGGACTTTTCTCTTGCTTACATTGTTTTCTATAGGTATTTGGTCACAATTAATAATACTGCTAATTAACCCATGAACTTCGACAAAAATAATGACTGAAAACAGCAGTGGAAGAAAACTTCAAAGGAAACAATCCAAAGCAGATGTTTTAAAATAATTTAAAAGAATAAGAAAAGAAATGAGAAACATATAAGCAACATGCTTTTGAAATACCTAGTAACAAGTGACTCAAAATTTTCCCTAGGTATATTTAAGTGGGCAGTTAAACTGAACACCACAGCCTAGAACTACTGATACCAACACTGTGATTTTATTTATTTATTTATTTATTTATTTATTTATTTTTGGTGTTTTGAGACAGGGTTTCTCTGTGTAGCCCTGGCTGTCCTGGAACTCACTCTGTAGACCAGGCTGGCCTCAAACTCAGAAATCTGCCTGCCTCCTCCTCCCAAGTGTTGGTATTAAAGGCTTACACCACCACTGCCTGGCAACACTGGTCATGTTAGTAATTTTAAAGGACATTTGAAAAGAAACATAGCTCTGAAAAATAAATACATAGAACATAATCACATTGTATTAAAACTCAGTATGGCGTCAGATTAAAAAATCAGCCATATGTACTTACCAAGAAAGATGTCCAGATATAGGAGAAGTCACATTTGGTGCCTCCCTCAAACCGTCCATGTACAATCCTCCTTGCTCTCTTTCAAATCTGTGGTCTCTTTTGCTTTGTAACTGAATATAGAAGTGTAAATCATTCATTCAGTCTAATATTACCTATATGGCTCTCTTTTGGTCTGACCATTTGGCATTTGATAACCACGCAAAGCATCTCTTCCAGTGCATCAATTTCTCTTGCTGTCAGCATTCCTTAGCTGACTGTAATTCTTTTGCCAGAGTTAAGACCTTATAAATATTCTAATCATGAATGAGGAAGATATAAATACAGAAGAAGTACTGAAGAAGGTAAAGAAAGAGTAAGGATGTTTGAAAAATTCAAAATTATACTATTCACCCAAAATATTTTATGTATGCATAACAGGGTACAAATACACATTTATAGTTTAAACAGGTTCTTCCCATTGGAACTAACCATGTCCACTCAAAAGCTATAGACAGTCTAACAGAAACCTAAATATAATACATGAGAATGTCTCTTTTGATTTGTTATTCAGGATTGTCCAAGAGACTTGAAAAAATTATAAGCCATTGTGGTTGCATGTGCTTACCACCTACAGATGGAAGGTAAATCCTTACTGCTGCAGACACAATGTACTTCATATGTAGGGGCAGAGAACCTCAGCTGACTCTTAGCTAAAAGTCTCCTTTTGAAAACTAGTTTTCATAGTACCAGAAAGTACCAGGAAGACTTCTAACAGTCGTATCCAACTGTGATGCCCATGAACCATAACAGTGAGCAGTATAACATGATAACCTTAAGGGTGTTCACAGACTTGGATGATAGCCAACAGCTCTCTAGTTGCACTTAATATTAAGACTCACTCAACAAGAGTCAAATAATGCCTCCTAATGAACACATACACAAATACCTGTACCTAGAGAAGTAATAGATCTTGAAGTAAAACATATAACAGCCACTTCATTAATTCAGTATAATCCCTAACAATATTCTTAATACATTCTTGTTTACTGATATCTATGATATCTTAACAAAGTGATTTTTTCATAATTGCAATTCACTTGATTCTCAAGGAGTACTAGATAAAAATGAAGTTTAGATGCACCAAGACAAAAAGTCAAAGAAGAAATGGGCAGACAGGATAAAAAGCAAGCTGGGGTTAGTATTTCTGGGAAAAAAAATAAAAGAGGACTAACAGACTTGGGCTTTATATGTCTGTATTTGTCTATGCAGATTTGTTGAGAAACCTTTGTAGTATTGGTTGAGAATCGATAGTGCCTGAAGATAAATTTCATGTGCTACTTTACTGAAATTTATGACAAATATATATTATATTTTTCAGTATTCAAAACATTCTCCCTATAACATGATCATCTTTTGTGTGTATGTGGAAAGAAGACACTAGTCATTGAGTGCTTGAAAGATAGTTCAGCAGTTAAAAGCCTTTGCTGCTCTTGAAGAAGATCCAGGTTCAGTTTCCAACACCCACATAGTGTCTCTTCACCATCTGTAACTTTAGCCTGAGAGAATCAA
This sequence comes from Mus minutoides, assembly GCA_902729485.2. NCBI lineage: Eukaryota > Metazoa > Chordata > Mammalia > Rodentia > Muridae > Mus > Mus minutoides. The sequence continues at coordinate 26,682 of CACVCL010030274.1, forward strand.
TTTTTTTTGTCTCATCAAGCTCCAGTCAATTTTTTTTAAATCATACATACAGACTAGAACACACTCATACAATTAAGATAAAATTAAAGTTTAGAAATACATTAAAATATAGTAGTCATTAATATTGTCTAGATATAACACATGAACTGTAATTCTGTGTCTGTCTACTTAGCAATATAGCTCTCTGTCTATCATCTATCTACCTATTATCTATATATTAATCTATCTATTAATTTATCTAACTACCATCTATTTATGTATCTATGTATTTATTTGTATTTATTTGATCACGATGTTCATCTATCCACTTATACATCTATCTATATATCTATCAATCATCTATTATATATTTGCCTATTCATCATTTATATATCTATTCATCATATATCTATCATCTATCTGTCTATCTATATATTATAATCATCATCACCTGTTGGTCTATCTATCTATCTATCTATCTATCTATCTATCTATCTATCTATCTATCTATCTACCTTTCTGATCATCCAACTATCTGCAAAGAACAATTTGAACTACATACCAAAATATTTAGTAGTAGAGCAAATGCATGGTGTTGCACAACCAAATACTTGGAGAATTATCTGAGTGTTGAATCCTAGAATACTGATAACTAGCTGATAAATATCTTACCTTGCATTTTTAAGATAATAAGTTGAGGACTCAACCTCCCTCTTCAAATTCCAATGAAATATTGGTTATCAGAAATGTATTGCCGGGCGGTGGTGGTGCACGCCTTTAATCCCAGCACTCGGGAGGCAGAGGCAGGCGGATTTCTGAGTTCAAGGCCAGCCTGGTCTACAGAGTGAGTTACAGGACAGCCAAGGACCATACAGAGAAACCCTGTCTCGAAAAACCAAAAAAAAAAAAAAAAGAAAAAAAGAAAGAAAGAAAAGAAAAAATGCATTATAAAATTTCCTTACAGTTTTATTTTTATTGTGGCTATGGTTTCCATGCATTAATAAAACAATAGTGGAAGTACAAATTGGTGATGACAATGAGCCAATGTATAAAGGAATGAGGATTTTTATCAGAAAAAAAAAAAAAAACAGTGAAATGTGGAACTGATTTAAAAAAAACTAAGCTTAAGAAGATAGAAATCAGGATGCCTCAATTATGTTTGTGAAGCGATGAAAAAATGACCTCATAATTTTTTGACATGTCTCAAAATGCTAGAAGATTATGAGCATCAAGAGTTGTAATCAGTTTACTGGACAAATAATCTCCACAAATACAAGCGTATGTCCTATATTACTTTTGTATATTAGGTGTTCAACATGGTTTAATACGTGATGTTAGCTTACAAGCAGTGGAGAAATCATTCAGGCTTTTGCTTTGTTATGAAAAAACAGTGCTTCCAATGTAACATGAACCACTGAAAATTAATGGAAAGTTTTGCTACAGTTTTTGGAGAAAAAAAAAAAAAGTTCAGTTTTCCTGGCCGAGCATGGTTACTTTATTGTTGGAGCAAAAGCCTACTTTAGACTGAAGCCAACAAGAGACAGATAGTGGGCCAATGTAAAGCTAGACTGAACTTTCCTTTCTGTACTTCAAATAACTATAGGTAATTCTGCTTTACAGCACAAAAATTCTTTCTAATAAAATTACAATTTGGGTATACATGGTAACCCAGGGAGATGAACATAGTGGGTAATGAGTTCCAGGCCACACTAGGTTATAAGGGGACCTCCAGCTAGACACAATGACATCAGATGTTCATGCCTCAAAAGACTGAAGCAAAATAAAAACAAAATCACACAAATAAGTAGGTAAACATTGAATTCCAAATGGTAATATTTTTACAAAATAATCACCTTGAATTATTTTAATAGTTATAACACATATAAATACTTTTCATGAAATAGTCACAAAGAAATATAAACACATTTATACATTAGTTGTGTTCCAGAATAGCATAACCATATGTTATTCTTAACTTGGAAAGCAAAATCTTTCTCTATGTCCTAGTTTGATTTTTGTTAAAACACTGACAACAACAACAACAACAACAACAACAACAACAAAAAAAAAAAAAAAAAAAAAAAAAAAAAAAAAAAACTTGGGGGACAAAAGAGCTTATTTGGAAAAGTAGGACAGGAATTCGAGACAGGAACTGAGACAGAGAGCATGGAGGAATACTGCTTTCTTGTTAGCTCCCAGGCTTATGATTGGTTACTTTCCTTATACAGCCTAGTCCCACCTGATGAGGGAATGACTGCCTAGAGTGGGCTGGCCCTTCATTATTAATTGGCAATTGAGAAAGTGCTCCATAGGCATCTATAGATGCCATTATAATACAGATAATTACTCAAGTGTGATCTCCTACATATGACAAGATGAAAACTGAAGGGAAGTATGACGGTATAGAACTAAGGAAATTGGCATAATGTGCCAAAGACATTTCACAAAGACACTCAGTTCTGAATTCACTGGCCATTGAATTTATCCTTTATGTGTCATGTGACAGTTACTCTTTTTTTTTTTATATCTTGTCACAACCTATTCTAAAAATAGCACATGAAGAGCGATCTGAGTTATAAGGGAGACATACTTTACTGCTACAGCATTTTAATGGCTTCTTGAAGTATGACAAATTGGAGATTACATTACAAAAAAAATCTAAGAGTTTAAAAGTTTCTTAAATGAGTTAATCCTTTTTCATATATATATATATATATATATATATATATATATATATATATATATACATACATACATATCTACATGCATTTCTATTATTATATGCTTCACTCAGCATAGAATAACTTCCTTTTGAATGACACCTCAGATATATGGCAGCTATTTCCTATACTAAAATGTATCCTTTTGGAAATCCAAAGCATCAGTTCGTGCCTTCTATTCTGAAGCAATAGACTATTACTATTAAGTTATTATTATTCCTTCTTAAGACTCCTTTCTAAATACCTCAGTGTGTTAAAATACTTTTCATATTCTATGACTTACTCTATGTGTGAAGTACAAAGTTTAGCACCAAATACTTGAATGATGTGGGTAGAAAAAAAAATGTATGCTCCTTAAAAGTACGGTACATATGAAGAAGATGTCAACAGATTAATGCAAAAAGTCAATGTCTTTGTATAGATAAACAAATACATGATGGAAAATGAAAGAAATGCTAGACACAAAAAGTTAAACTACTCATATCATGTATTATCTGGATGTAATACAGCTACAGTTGGAGCATCTGAGAGAACAATGTTCACAAAGCCAGGCACAGTTTGTTCAGACAGATAATCTCTCAGAGGAAAGACATTTCCTTCTTATGTGATTATTAGTTCTC
>CACVCL010030274.1:35000-52323 GCA_902729485.2 Mus minutoides
TGAATTTTGCCTTACATATCATTTTTTATATTTTCAGTTTGAGTTCATGATCTAAAATTTTTTTTAGATTGCTAAAACACATACCATATTTTATATGAGTTTAAATAAATATAACATTATCTGATTCTCTTAGGCATATGGTTCTTGTCCTCCCTCCTCCTCTTCTGTGTTATCTCTCTCCTCCCTCCCAGTTTCCCCATTTTCCCTCCACATCACTTCTTTCCTATCATATCCTCACTGCTGATTTTTTTCCTACATCTTCCATGGTTTCTTCTACTTTCCTGGTTGCTGTGTTTTCTCCAGATTCTCAGCTCATGTGAAGTGTTTATGCTAGAAAGTTTAGATGGGATTTTCTTTCAGGAATGTTACCTCTTTTAAAGAGTATCTTTGAGTAAGTATCTTTGATAGTAGAGATATATTATTAAACTAACAACTTCAATATATTGCTTAAACTAACAAGCCATATGAAATATTTGTACATTTTAAGAAAATATTTTAACAACTATGTTTAAACTATAAAGCAAAGATACTATGAAATATGTGTATACTAGTTGTCCAATTTTATAATCTTATCTATACAATACTTCCTCAGCTGATAACATTTATGGAACAACAGCAGAGTTTCTTTAATGTAGTAAGTTATTTATATTCCAAAAAGCCAAAGACAGTGACTGTGGCCACATAATTGATGAGTTAGATGAGTTTTCTTTCTGCAAAAACAATTTTAAAGCTGAGTAACCCAAATTTATTAGCTGTGTCCAGATGGAGCATAAAGCCAATATATTGTTGTTTATGTATCAAGTCAGATAAAATTATTAAGGATGATTTCAGCTGTGGATAGTTAGGGTGGGGGACCTTGGTTAAATTTTAAGGCTATAATTCAAATAAATTTTAGTAGCGACAAAGCTTGAATAACAAATAGTGTAAGTATGTTGTAATAGATTTTGTTGAATTATTTTACTGTTTTAAAAAATATACAGCTGAAATTTAAGTAGCAACTCCCTGAAGCATTTCATGAGACACTACTGGAATAAATACTTTATTTTGGGCTTATTAGACGATAAGATGCTATTCAAGGCAATGAAAACATCTGACTACACTGATGCACAGCACATGTATTTCAGGATGTGTGTCAGGAGAGTGTTCCAGAGAATGAAGAAGGCAAATCCTATATGTTGAGTAGCACTCAAGTTTGCCTTGCATTCTGGGGTTAGAAGTTTAATTATTATATTAATAACCAATGCTCCCCATTGGTACAGATAAAAACATTATACATATTTTAAAGGTTTTTTTTTTCTAAGTGAGAAATGCCTCCACTAAAATTTTCTGTATACAAATTTATGGTATGTTTTCTTAGTTCTTGATATTTGAGGGCTCAGTCCATTGTTGGTTCTTTAGTGAAATAGACTGTTCAAGCCATGGAGAACAAACCTATAAGTAATATTTCTCTGTGATGTCTGCATCAGATCCTGCCTCCAGGTTCTTACCTTAAATTATTGATCAGTGATTGAAGTTTAAGGTAAAATAAACCCTTAATTCCCAAGTTATAATATATATTATAAATTTTAAATGTAATATTAAGTATATATTAAAATAGCTGTAGAAATCATAAGACAAGTGGATTTATACAAGAATTTTGGACAGATTCATCATCATAAAGGCATTTGCCACCAAGTCTGTCAACCCAATTGTGGCAGTTTGAATAGGTATGGCCCCCATAAACTCATGTATTTCAATTTTTGACCCATAGGGAGTGGCACTACTAGGAGGTGTGGCTTTGTTGGAGTAGGTGTAGCCTTGTTGGAAGAAGTCTGTCACTGTGGGAACAGGCTTTGATGTCTCATGTGTTCAAGCTATGGCCAGTGTGACACACCTTCTCCTTCTGCTGTCTGCAGATCAAGATGCGAAACTCTGAGCTCCTTCTCCAGCACTATGTCTGCCTGAATGATACTATGTTTTCACCATGATAATAACAGATTAAGTCTCTGAAACAGTAAGCCAGCCCCCATTAAATGTTTTTTCTTTAGGAGAGTTGCCATGGTCATGGTGTCTCTTTACATCAACAGAAATCCAAACTAAGACACTAAGCAAAGTTAGATCTCCAGGTGGAAGAGATAACTGACTTCTCAGCCATCCTCTGATATCTTTACATGAGCACTGTGGTACTTATGCCATAACAAACACAAATATGCACAGAGGCAGAGAAACACACATACATGCTACACACATGCATACAGACATACATTCATACACACACACACACACACACACACACAAATATAGACATCTACAAATAGTACACACACACACACACACACACACACACAATGTTTTCTTTTTCAAGGACCTCAATTCATTCACAATTAATATGCAATAATATGCTGATACTTTAGGGAAATAGCAGCAGTCCATTTAACTTCAATTAAACACAGGCAGTGAATTAAGGACATACCATTTTACTACTTCTTGAAGACACGTTAAAGGCTATTTTTGTTTTCAAGTAAAGCAGGAGACATTTTCATAATTAATATCACAATGTACATGGGGTAATATGGAAACAACTTTAATAACAATAATTTAAACATTCAAACATTCTTTAAATTTCATGAAATAAAATAATAGACCTGAAACAGAATTCCTCTGCCATCACAAAGCTACTTGTTTTGAATTTTTCTCCTTTCAATTTGTTTCTATAGAATAATTGGTGATGGAGTGCTTGACCATATTTTCTATTTTAACCGATAACATAAAAACTTATAAAGATGCCTTGGTTTCTATACATTGTATTTTGGTTTGCAGTAATACAATTCTGATAACCAATGGTTACATGTGGTGTGAGAATGAATTTAGTTATGTGTTGGTCAGACATGCCTGAACAAAGGTCTCTGAAAGCATGATAATAGGTGTCTCTGAAATGTTATCATCCACCGTCATCCAGCTGAGTTAAGTAGATGGGCTGCACTATTTCCAGGATTATATCATTATCGTTTTACATATTTATATCAGTTGGAAAACCTTGAAGATGATGGGCTTGTAATTCAAAAAAATCATTTGCTAATGAACACAAATCATGTATGGGGATATAGAGAAATGTCATTAGTGAATGCCTTGATACAGCTTTTTCTGCAAAGTATCTGAGAGAAATGTAACCAATGGTAGATATCTGTGCCCATATAAGTAGTTATATCTAAGTTGTCGGTTATGAAGTAATATTTTCATGAAATATATCAAAAAGTGGTATGTATTTAAATGCCTTGGGTCCTAAAATTGGGTTAAAACAAATAATAGCTTGCAGATAGTAATTTAATTCTGACAAACAGAGCTCTTGTCAAGACTCAGAACATCTTAGACTCCAGAAAAATTGCTGAGATTAGCAGTTATTTGGGTTATATTTACTTCAGTTCCACTTCTCCCTTTGTCTAATATCACATAATTCTGACATTTATTACCAAACTTGTCAACTTGCTCACCTGCTCAGCTTCTGGTTTCTGGTATATTTTCTCAAGATTAGCATGATATTGTTCTGTCCAATGTTTCCCTGTTTTCATGACAGTCAAGCAATGCATGTAAAAGGATATAATCTTTGAAATGAGCACATGGAAATTCTGACATTGTGCATATATTGATGCTGTAGCAGACTACATAAAAACCTAGAGGCATATATATATATATATATATATATATATATATATATATATATATATATATATATATATATATATGTGTGTGTGTGTGTGTGTGTGTGTGTGTGTGTGTGTGTGTGTGTGTAAATGTTTCTGCTCTTATGAACAATGCAATTTTACATATTACAATGAAGTATCAAATATACCTCCATTATCAGTCTGCACAGCCCTCACTAATTTATTAGCAATGTTTGACTCACCTTTATTTTGAAACATGAATGCTTGTCTTTAAATTTGTGGTTCTGTTTTTCTTCTTTTATTGGCCACAAATGGCACCTCATTTTGTTCAATAGTTCAGAGTTTATTCATTTATTCAGGTTTTCTGCAATATTGAGCTATCTGGTCAACCTGTCATTTAATCATATAACCTTTTCTTTTTGTGGGCTTTTTTAGTGTTATTCTATCACTATTCTTATAATTTTAAAAAGCATTTTATCCTGAAATTGCCTACATTTTTGTCTATATTCCAGAAGTATTTCATGAACTCTGAATTCATATTCATCTAAATGATCATTTTACTCTTTTTAGCTTTGATAGATTGCATCCACTTTAAATTTAAAGTATCTTGAAACATCCTATTCCTGTGATCATGCCAATACCTTAAAAACAACACATCTTTTCAGGTGCTTCAGCTAGACCGTGTTATTCTCTTTTCTTTTTTTCTCTTTCTTTTTTCTTTCCTCCTATCAATATCATTTCTAACATCTATCAAATCTTCAAGTGGCTTTAAAAATATAGCCAAGATCCTCCTGAATTTTTCCATCTCTAGCACTCTGACCATATTGCCCTTTCTCTTTCCTAGATAACTGTAAATCTTGTGAACTCGTCTCTCTGGCTCTGTCCAGCCACAGTTCAGTTTGCTCTTCCATACAGCAGTACAGTAATCTTGTTAAAACCTAGCTCATAAATCACAAAATCCTCTGGTGGATCTCCATTTCACTCAAAGTAAATGTCAAAGACCAAAGCAGCTTATCAATGAAGACAAGGTCAATCTCTCAACAATATCACCCCTGTAGACCTGGCTTCATTACATGATCACTGACATTTGGGTCTAGCTCAACCTACCAATGGTTTGGAGGAATAACAAGTGTGATTCTGAATCTGTCCTCTTCAAACCTCAAATTCTCCTACCCGGACAATCAATATGTGTCTAGAGTTTATTCCTTAAGATATTACATCAAAAGACATTTGAGCAAATTATATCTTGGCATCTCCAATGTTTAAATAGTAACATTTTTTTTCATTTTAGTTTTCTCTGTAGCACTCATTATTTAAAAGGTAGTTTGTTTTATGCATATGTTTTTCAATTCTCTGCCTCATCCACAATAAAATGAGCCTAGAAGATAACATTTATTTCTGTAAAATCTTAGTTGTGAACATTTCAATGATCTCTATCTCTATTTCTCTCTCTTTCTCTAGATATATAGATTATCATTGATACAAATATAGATATATACATATATTTGTTATTTTTGATATTATTTGACTTTGGTAAGTAGCATAACTTTTTTGATACTGGCTAACTGATATTTCATACTTTTATATTTCTTGAAATTAAGAAAAATAATATATTGATGTAAAATAGAATATATTTCAAAATTTAAAATTAGTTGAATTCATAGTTTTTTAAACTACAGAATCTATATAGGAAATGGAGACCATCTGAAAAGTCCTACTCACAGGCTTTATTATTTTTAAGCTCAGGCTAACATCGTCAATGCTTCAGAGTACAGCATACTCTTCTCTATGAGGAGTTCTGAGATGACACAACTACAGGGGAACCACTCTAAAGTTGGCTTTGACATGTTACTGAAGAAGCATTTGCAAATCAATTGCTTACCCTGTCTGACAACTGCCTGCTCTTGAGAACTGTTTTAATTAATAGCTGGTCTGCAAGGTAGAAGTGAAGAATTACATCACCACATAATTATTATTTGAAGATGCTGTTAAGAGAGAGGGAGTTAAGTGGCCTCTGGGGTCACCATACCTCTGTCCAGTTTCACTGGGTTCTCAATTCTTCCTCATTTGCACATGTTAGGCTTCCTCTGACTCTGAACCAAGACTGTGCTCTAGGGCACAACAGCTTCATTGCTATCATTTTTTTCCAAGACTTCTTTATTATTTCTAAATAAGTGCACTTAAAAATAAGAATGTATCTTTTAGTCCTTTCCTTATTGAATGGCAAAATATAATCCCATTGAAGAGAAATGCAAAAGAAGATAAAGACTATTGAAACTAAGTAAGAAACGCTCAAGGAGAAAATCTAAAACTTAACTCAAACTTTTCAAGAATAAAAAACACTTAAGTGAAAAAAGTCCTGGACATAATTATGTACCTGTGAAGATCTAAATATTTAAACAAATGTGATTCAAAGTCTGAGGGAGTGTGAATGAAGTCTTTTCTGCCTGCCATTCATTCTCTTACCTGAGACTTCAACAGAAATAGGTCACAACAGTATATTATTGTTAGAGTTAAATTAATTAGAAAGAAGAGGAATTTTTGGTGTTCAGGAGCCTGGAAATGTTTCTTTCTTGAACATCTTTGGCCCCCTTGGAATCCTAACACAGAATAAAATTAATATTTATTTCTTTCTATTCTTGAGTCTAATTAGATCTTATCAAATGTGGTTGATTGTCTTTGATTAACAAATGTCTGAATTTCCTTAATTACAATTACGTATAATAATGACCTGATGCCTTACATATTGTGCCATTGACTAACATCCAAAAAAAAAAAAAAAAATCCAACTAGAACTGATAAGATGAATATGTTGAGTAATTTCTCAATTCCGTGGCAAAGTACTTCACAAAGCAGCTTAGGAAAAGAAGAGTTGCACTTGACAAATTTGGAAAATTGTACATTGCTTTCTGCTTATTATCTCCCATACTGAATTATAGCTCCTGTAACTTTTATAAAGACTACATCATATTTTAATAATAATAATAATAATAATAATAATAATAATAATAATAATAATAATAATAATAAAGTGTTGCATATGGCTCATAGTCTGGAATGATTTGTCCATCTTGATGAAGGAGTCATGGCCAAAGGAGTTTGAGTTAGGTGGTCACATTTTATCCTCAGTCAGGAAGAAGAGAGATGAGCACTGCACCAGATTCTCCTTTTTATGCAGTCTAGAATGTTGGGCTACAGGATCCTGCAGTCCAAAATTGCACAGTGGTCTTTCTGTCTCAACTAACCCAATCTAGATGGTCCTCACAGTCATGCCCTCCTATAATGCCCATTATGATTCAAAACTAAATTGAGATGGTAATTAATATTAAATCCTAAATATCATACTAGAGTAGAAGATAAAAAATGGGAACAAGATGAAATAAAAAAATGGGAGACACTGAGAACAAAGAGTGCTCTCCTTTTATCCTGTGGGTCCCAAGGACTGAAGTCAGTCAGTGTTGAAGATGGGTGAGTTCCCAGGCTGAGCATTCCTGGGATGAGTCCTCTTCAGAAGTCTTGGTCTTGAACAACGGCTTTCTTCATTTGTGTCTTTTTCCTTTTTAATCAATGTTTATGTTCGTTTATGGTCCCAGAGGGAGAGTCCATATTTCAGCAGGATGCTAAAAGATCACATCACATCTATGGAAGAAAGCAGAAAAGAAAAGCTGGTTATGAGGCAAGGGTTTTTGTCTCTCAACCCCCATGCTTAGTGAATTATTCCCTCTAGTAAGGATGCAAATCCTGGAATTTGACAATCTTCCCCAAGAGTTCTACCTCCTAGGATCCAAGTATCAAACAACATGAGCCTGTGAGGAAGATTTCTACTTCAAATACCACTATGACTAACTTTTCCCTATACAAAAATTCCTTTGTATTGAAACAAGAGAAAGTCTATAGAATACAATTCTCTAAGAAATTGTAATCTTAAATCACTATTCTGTTAATTATTTGTTAATTTATATCCAGATTAATTTGGTCTTGGATAGGGAATAAATTTGAATCCCTCCAGAAAAATATAGCAGCTAAGATAAGAAGCATGTATGGAGGGATTAAAATGTTAGTCTAAAGACCAGGCATTGTGTGCTTTATAACTGACAAAATTAGAAGACCCACTTCAGAGACAGGCCTTTTAATCCATGTAACTGAATCTGAGTCTAATCAAGACACTATATCTAACAAGAAATATAAAGCAGAGAGGATCAAGTTAATACAACTTCAAGGAGGCAGTCAATCAAGTGCAGGATGTAACTAAAGAAAATGGGCTTGGTTTCCTTACCAATCAATGCCATGAATAAAAGAGACCAGACTATAAAAGAACTGAAAGACAGTTAAGAATCACAATAATTAAATATAACATGTAGATTTTGAGTTCTGCTTTGAACAAGTCATCTGCATACAGAATCCTTGACACATTCAGGAAAATTGGATTTTGGACATTGCATTAAATAGTATAAATGGGTTATTAAATTTGTTAGATCTAATAATTGCACGTCATTTATATACTAAGCAAAAATGATCATAAGAGCAAACTGATATGTTATTATCCTGAAATCTGTAGAAAAATAATGAGAAAGTTTTTTTTTATTTATTTTTGAAGTCATGGATGGATAAATGAAAAGCACTAATTCTATACTCCTTTGTCTTGCTTATATTTTAAAATATCTATAAAAAGATATTTTTAAAAGTTAGTTTTAAATATCTATTTCCTGGGCTGGTGATCCAGCCCAGTGGCTAATGCACTTGCTGCTCTTGGAGAGGACCATACTCTGGATGCGAGGATACCTATGTGGGGGTTGACAAACCCCTGCTACTTCAGTTACAGGGTGTTTGAATCTGTTCAGACACTTGTACACAGATACAAAGAAGGACACACAAAGAGATATGAAACAAATAATGATATAACTTTTTAAAAATATCCATTTCATGCTGCACAAAGCTTCTCTTACACCCTTTCACTTTTACAACTTTGAAACATTTATTACAGCCATTCTTTGATTTCCCAGCAGCCATTGCAACTCCTTCTAGCTGTTTGAGATGTGTCCTTCTTTCTCAAAGTCAATCTAGTTTTCCAGGGACTATTTTATTTCTATCCCTTTTCCTTACTGATGCTTTAGAATGCCTCACAGCAATTTTACAATTAATTGAATATAATTTATTACAGTGAGTTTAATTAAGGGGAGTTATTGATATAAAACCATACATCTCATGATTGGAAATGGAAATCTACAAAGGTAGAAAACAGGCTGTGAATGTCTTTACTTATTTTTTTTTAAATAGAATTAAGTTGCTCTTTCAATGGGGGCCTTATGGATCCAAGTTCAAGATAATGTCTGATAGACAAATTACTTTGTAATCCCTGGGAGTTTGTGAACATTTTTTAAATCGCATTTTCAATTTTATGTTTTTTAAAGACTATGCAAACCTTTACTGAATCTAAAGATGTATTGAGGGTTTCCTTAAACAGTCAGAGCCTTCTATCCACTTACAAGCTAAGGAAGTTTTAGAGTAAAAAATGGGTGAATACAGGTAAAAGCAATTGAAGTGCTTTTGATTGGAGATTGGTCATTACAAAGAATGACAAGAAATGGTGATTAGTGAGTAAAAGAAGATCAGGTGATCAGATATGCATTTCCTGTATGCAGCCATGATGAGGACCTCTGCTTGGTATCAATGGCAGGAATCTGGGACAAGAAGTTAGTTACTTTAGCTGTGCATCACTGAAACTGACAGGATGTTTCAAAGTAATGTGGCCCTGGTGAACACTCCTAACTTTAGTTTTTGTTTTGTTGTTGTTGTTGTTGTTGTTGTTGTTGTTTTGTTTTGTTTTGTTTTGTTTGATAAGTGAAAATGGGTGAAGAGTTCTTGTCAACTTGTTTCTGCTGGATGAGGACCTCTCCTCACTGAGGGACATCTTTAAGAAGTTTCTGGTACCAGAAACTTGGGGGGAGGAGGATGCTGTGACAAATAAACCTTTACCCACTTGTTCCTAGGACTGCTAATAGCTGTCTAGCTACCTACCATTCTCTCCTCAAGAGTGGAGATTCTAAAATAATTTAGAAGATAGATGTTGAGTCAGTCTAACTGCTTTTTGTTATCTTTAGGGGAGGGATACAGAGATTTAAGGTCTCCATTCTTAATGAACTTCATGCATTCAAAGGTGAACAAGGGGGTTCAAGATAGATGGCATCACATTGCCACAGGACTAGTTGCATGTAGATATCCACAAATGAGAGTAGATAAAATTAAGAAAACAATTGGTTAAATGAGATCCAGAGATGAATAGCATCATTACTGAGGTTTTCAAAGAATGAATTGGATTTTACCTTGACAATCCCGATGCCTAATGTTTGAGCTATTCTCCAATGGGATGCTGGTGTGGGGTGTGGTCTTGGTCCGATTTTTAGATCTTCTTAAGTATTAGAGACATGAGGAGAAATATCAAACATACACAAACATCTGTGTTTGTGGTTAGGAAAAGTATGAAAGTGCTTTAATTTTATTATGGCTGAAATGCTATATTAAAGTTATTATTCCTCTTTATAAGTCAGCAGCCCACGTAGAAGCTTGTAATTCTGACTCATTCATCGGTTGCTCAATGTTATCATCAATTATTGCAATAATCACTATATATTTAGTGGTTGTCTACCACCATACAAACTTAGTCACTTTGCTTTTATTATCAGTACCAACTATGGCTTCTGGCCTAGGATCACTGGGCTTCAGTGAATCCTTTGGCTCCTATAGCCTTCCGTTTACTTGCTCTTCTGACTATGTGAGGATAAGTCAAAGACCTTTATTGACCATGGTTTCAGTTGGAAGCAAAAGGATTTTTTTTCTCTTCCATTTTGTATAATGGACATTGCTTCAGTTTTGAGTGATGGAGTCTCTGTAGCCCGACAAAGCAGAATCATTAGAGTTATGTCCCACAATCTGCTGGAAACTAATTGACCTTGGAGGGCAACAGAAAATGTTGACCCGTTGAATTTCTCCGTCCATATCAACATAGGCTATCAATTATAGTTACTAAAGCTAAGGTCAGTTTCCCCTGTCTCATATTTTTAACCAATATGGAATATTTACATAAAGTTTAACCAGAAAACGGGCAATTCTAATATATATATATATATATATATATATATATATATATATATATGCTTGTTTGTTTCTTTTTTTGAATTTAGTACTTGTGTTTCAAAGAACAGATCAGTAATTCATGATAAATATACTAATTAAAATGAAGGCTCAATTGAACTTTGGCCTTAGAAAGTTTAATATCACAGATATCCCATCATACCTAATTCTCATCATCTACATCTCTCATACAACTTATCACTATCATGACTTGATTAAGCTCTCCAATTTTCTTTTACATTCTTGTAAAGTATCTAGCCATCTGACGATAAAGTCTTATTTTACAGAGAAATTCTTTATTAAAAATATCTTCATTCTTGTGATTTTTAACATTTTGTGCTACTTAATAGTTTCTTTTTAGTTTACCTTGATTCATGGTAACATTTAAAAAGATAAATCTTCCTATCGTATGAAAAGAAAGTTAGTTAAAACTAAACAACATACATGACATAATATATTTCTTACATACATATCATTAGATTATGATGTTATTTGATACCCAGAAAGTCACTTAGACCCATCTGATGCTGTTGACTACTGTGTAATAATTAGATAAAACATGGGCAGAAATCCAACACTTTGAAATCAACCTTGACTAGATATATATTTTGTTCTTTTAATTCAGTACTTGTCTTACCAGGAGAAACTGCAGCTGGAGGCATGTAGGTTTCTCAATGGGATATAGCTGGAGGCAGGTTCTGGCCAGGCACCCATGATGGGGAGAAAAGATGCTCAAGTGTTAGACCAACTAGGAAAAAGGAGTGTGTCATAGAAATTGGATGGATTAGCAGGAAAGCTCTCAGAGGCAAGATGTGGTGTGCATTAAGTAGCAAAGTATGACCAGTGTGAGAAGGAGTCAGACTGAGTAAGAGAGGGGGAAAGGGAGGGAGGAAGGAGGGAGGGAAAGAGGACAGAGAGAGAGAGAGAGAGAGAGAGAGAGAGCCTGAGGCTGCTTCTATGATTAGAGCACCACATTTGATTAGGTAAGTAGATTAAAGCTGCTGTTACTCTCCAGCTAGCAGGGGAAAATAGGTTTTGCTGTTTCTGTTTTCTGGAGAAGTAGAAGACCAATTTGTGGTTACAGAAAGAATATGAGTAGGGCAAATCGAGGAGGCTGGCAGGGAATAGTTTTATGCACATGGAGAAACTTAAAATGCAGAACAGTATAAGCAGGAAGCAGAGGAGAAGCAGAGAAAGATAAAAAAAATCCTAAGTGCCGGAAGTCTCAAAGCATATTACATTGCACTAATGCAAGGTTACTAAACTTAAGGTCCTTTTGATCCAGTCATAGGTGCCTCTTTCAGGCCAAAGCTAGCCATTGTGGAGAGTAAGTACAGCCATACCCTGTTACAGTAAGAAGAATTCCCAAAGACATTGCAAAAAGTCAGAGGACTGCTTGCCAATGGCTATAAGGTAGAGGTTCTTCTGAATGGAAGGGCCATCCACAAGCTAATGCTCCATTCAGTAAGTGATCCCAGTGAGAAGACAGAATGTCTGTGAAGATAAAGGAATAAGGCACCCTTACTGGATAGCCCACAGTAAAACCCCTTGAATGGGATCATCAGGTGATAAGACATTAAGAATGAAATACAGAGACAAAGACCAGCAGCTCAAACAGTGCAGGACTTAATTGGTAGAAATAAACAGCAGAGGAGGCTCTCAGTAAGAGTTGGAATCTGCTCATTTTCACCTTTTTATTGATACAAAACATTGCTAAATTATACAATTATCCATGCTCCAAACAATATAATAATCTTTGATATATACCAATTTTCTTGGAAAACCCTTTGCTGTCTCTTGTGGGCAGAACACCTTCACAATGACTACCTTACCAGAATCGCCTGACAGAATGCTACATAGCACAAGATACTCTAAATACCAGTTGGGTTAAGGAACTAGACATATACCAGGGTTTGGGAAGTAGAAGTGTATTGAGATTAGGGAATTAGATGTGAATTTGGATTGCAGACAAGCTGTGTTTTAAGACTGGGGAATTAGAATTCTCTGTAGTTAGTATAGGAAATAAAACAACATGTCTGGTTTTGTATGTTTGATAAATAATAAGAGAATTACTTATTATAAATAAGAGCTACACAAAAGTCTAGATATTTAAACTAATCTATTTTTCAATGCTTACTTGAAATTCACGTTTAAGTGGATATCTTATATTTTCTCTAGCAGCTGGATCTCCCAATGATTGTATCTCAGAAGTATCTTAGATTGGTTTCCAGTTTTTCACTTGGTGTATTAGATATCCTGGCCAAAGCAAATTGAGGAGTATCTTAGTTAAGGTATCTATTGGTGCAATAAAACATCACTACCAGAAGCCAGGTTTGGAGAGGAAAGGGTTTGTTTTGCTTATATTTCCATATTATTCTTCATCATTAAAAGAGGCCAGGACAGACTCAAGCACAGCCAGAACTTAGAGGCAGGAGCTGATGCAGAGGCCATACAGGAGCACTGCATACTGACTTGCTTTCCACCGATTGCTCAGCCTGTCTTATTGTAGAACTCAGAACCATCAGCCCAGGGATTGAACCGCCCACAATGGGCTAGGCCTTCTCCATCAATCACGAAGAAAATGCCCTACAGTCTTGCCTACACCCTGACTTATAGAGATAATTCCTCAATCAGTGTTTCTTCCTCTAACATGACTAGTCTGTATCAGGTTAGCATAAATCTAGACAGCACAGGAAATAAGTCTTTATTTGGCTTACAGGTTATAGTTCATCATTAAAAGAAGCCAAAGCCAGAATTGCAAGCATGAAGGAAGACTGTAAACTAGCTTCCTTCCCCTGGCTTGCTTACCTGCTTTTACCTCAGAGCCATGACTATGTGATCATACGACTCACAGTGGGGGTGGCCACTTTTGTGGGAACTAAAGGGGTGTAGGGGAAAGAGGGGAGAGTGAGGATAACCTGCGCCTGGACAGAGTTCCTCCTATGCTCTGGGCAGGCAGACACGGGAGGGCAGCTAGATGCTTTCTATTAGGCCCCGCGTGATGAATAGCCAAATATCTATTTTGATTGAGTCGCCTCTACAACGGAGGCTACACTTTGCATTAGTGGTCTTGTGCTGGTTAATTTTTTTCAATATGACAAAAACTAGAATCCCCCAAGAAGTAAGAATTTGAACTACAGAATGGTCCTGACTGATAATTGATATAGGCTTGCTCAGATCACTGTGAATAATGCTGTCCCTGAGAAGTTGGTCTCAGGCTTAAGTTTTTTTGAGAATCCCAGAGGGAATTTGCCAGTAAACAGCCTTCTTCCAGGGTCTTTGTTTTAGTTCCTGTCTCCAGATTCCTGTCTTGCATTATTTTGCTCATGGACTGTCACTAGAAAAGTTTCTGATTACAGTGATAAAATATTAACTGAAAGCAGCTTGAGAATTAAAACTTATTTCACCTTAAAAGTTATATTACATCCTTGGGGAAGTCAACGCAGGCAGGAACTTGGAGGTAAAAACTCAGAGGCAAGAACACAGAGACTCCCCTGGGGTTCCAAGGGTCTAAACTACCAACAAAGGAATACACATGGAGAGACTCATGGCTCCATCTGCATATGTAACAGAGGATGGCCTTGTTGGACATCAATGAGAGGAGAGAACCTTGGTCCTGTGAAGGCTGGACGCCTCAGTGTAGGTTCCTCAGGATCAGGAAGCAGGAGTGGGTGGATGGGTGGGGGAGCACCGTCATAGAAGCAGGGGGAGGGGGAATGGGATAGGGGTTTTTAGAGAGGAAACCAGGAAAGGGGATAACATTTGAAATGTAAATAAAGAAAATATTAAAAAAAAAAAAAACAACAACAACAACAAATGAACCCAGAGGCAGGACCTGAGAAGAAACTATGGATGAATGCTATTCACTGCTGTTGTCCTATTCTCTGCTCAGCATTCTTTCTTATACCAACCAGACCAACTATCCCAGGAGTCACCATCCAAACTGGGTTACATTCCTAGGGTTATATCATTAAACCTTAATCAGCAATGAAGAAAGCACATCAAAGACAGTCTTCAGTCTGTCTGATGGACATAACTCCTCATTTGAGCTTCCCTCTTCCCAAATGTCTATGTTTATAGCAAGTTAACAAAAAAACTAACCAGTACAAAGCAGTAATGAAAACCACGCACTTAGATAATTATATTGCCTAAAATGACTAACAATTTCATCACTTGCCTTATTCGGTTTAAAGTAATTAATAAATTTGTTTATGATTAATTAAACCAATGGAAATGTGTAATATGCTTATTGGAGGACTTTATTGATCTGTTCCATTAATCTTGAATCATGTATTATAGGTGAAAACATCAGGCATTTATCTTCCAGACTGATTATATTGCTTTGTGTCTAGCGCTTTTTCATGTGAATTTCTCGTGGGTTATCAACTAATCTATTAGCAGTTGGCAGACAGGGCTAAATACCTCTATGGAAATGTAGGTACACAATCAAGAATTTATTTGACACTATCCTGACTTCTAAATTTTAGAAAGTATTAATAGTAGATTTAAATTATACTATAAATAAATACTAATAATACTATACTGTAAATAACCATAAATTCATCTATACTGACTGGCTAACTTATCTGTATTTGCTTTGTATTTCAGAAAATTTTACAAGTGCATTGATAACATAACATGAAATTCATTAGGTAAAGATTGAATCATAAAGAAATAATATATTTTCTTTAAAATATATATTACTAAACTTTTTGAATCAATACTTGCTATAAATAGACAGAGCTCATTATAAATTACATCACCATCCGCCCCCAAGTAAAATTATCATTTTAGTGTTCCAGTCAGTGAAATGTGATGTGCGTTATTTAAAAGCTTTCTATTTAGAAATAGGGAAATTATTTCAATAACCATAACAGAGAGTCTTTCTACTAAAATTCAATTTTGATAGTATTTTTACAAACTGATGACTAGAGTAATTATTAATAGAATTCTCATAAATTATATGAAAAGAGAAGGATAAGATACAGATGGAGAGGAAAAAAAGAGACATAAAAGGAAATCAGGTGTACACATCCATAAAAACATATGGTGATTTTCAAAATTAACTTGCTTGAACAGCATAAACTCTACTTTAAAAAGTAGAACACATAAACACATAAAAGGAGGCTAGGCAAAATGATAAGCACATTCTTTTAGCAAACACATCAACATGTCTTGTTCCTAACATTTCCTGTGTATTTTGTCAGACATAAACTTAAATTTTCCAGTTTTCAATTGGAAAATAATATGGTTTTGTCTAGTAAAACACAGTGTTATGAATCATATATATGTTGTGAAATAGATAATTCAGGTAACAAATATGTCAGTATTTGTTATCATTTTGGAATTGATTATACAAATTTGTCCTCTTGAGTTATCAAGAATGCAGTTACTGTCATAATTTTAGTCTTCATATTGCACAAGAGAACTACAGGAAATGTGACTAGACATTCTTTTACTGACATCACCCCATATCCTTCTTGCAGTAATTTTCACAGACTCCAGTAAATACCAACATAATCTCTACTGATATCTGATAGAGTTTAGATATATCAGTTGAGTGAGATCATACATGTCCTTATGTGCCTGGCTTATTTTACTTAATTTAATGATCTATACTCACATAAGGCCTCTTACATAATTATTCATTAATCACTATATACATATTCTGTCATTGACATTTGATTTTTAGTGTTTATTTAATTTAATGTTTTCTTTTCTTTTTTAAAGTTTCTCTTATACAAATCATCTCAAATATAGGTTCTCCTCCACCCACTACTCCTAGTCCTTCCTAAATTTCCCTTATTTCCAGATCCACTGCTCTTTGACTGATGTGGTAGAACATGCCAGTAGGGTTTGCTGAAGGAGGCAGAAGTGGAAAGATTACAAGTTCGAGGCCAGCCTGAGCTACGTATGTTGATGACATTTCTTAACTATTATTTGTTGTGCTGAATAATCATGGAAATACACATGCCTCTTTAAAATGCACATTGGCGATGTGTTCTATACTGAGATTGCTGAGTCAAATGGAACATCCTGTGTTTTAAGTATCCATGCTTTTCATCATTGCTTTAATAATTCACCTATCTTCAAAGTCAACCAGGCTTTTTTTCCCCTGGTATTTTCTCAAACACTTTTTTTGTTTTTGTTTTTGTTTTTGTCTTTAACAACATCAGTTCTTGGTTTTTCATGTATATGTGTGTGGTGTGCATGCATGTTTGCATTACTGTCACATGTTTACATGTGTCAGAATATCCAAAAATGACACTGGGATTCTTTCCCAGTAGGTTTTCCATCGTATTCTGTTTTCTTCTCCAAAGATTTAGTACCACAAGCAGACAAATTATTTTTTTCTAACACACATAAGTGCCCTCAATCCTAACACTTGGGAGGCAGAGGAAGGTCTGTGAGGTTGAGGCTAACATGGTCTACATAGTAAGCTCCAGAGCAGCCAGATTTACATAGTGAGACTCTGTCCCACAAAAGTCAACAAAAAAAATTTCCTCACTTTTTAGTTTCTTATGTTTGTATACATGTATGTATGTATGTAT